>VWZO01000732.1:1407013-1511348 GCA_013396975.1 Bucco capensis
GTCCTGCAACTACATCAGCCAATTCCCTTAGGATCCTAGGATGTATGCTATCAGGGCCCATAGACTTGTTCTGATCAAGTTTCAGTAAGTGGTCTCAAACCTGTTCTTCATTTGCAGTGGGAGGCCCTTCACTCCCCCAACACTCATCTGGGGCTACCACAAAGTCCTGGTCGTTGCAGGAAGTTTGGCTACCAGTAAAGATTGAAACAAAGAAGTAAAGACTGAAAAGAAAAGTAGTGAATACAACAGATCCACTGGTAACTAAATAAACCAAGTAACAAAGTGTCAAAATTTCCCAATAGAATATTTTTCTATTACAAGTTCATATATTTTAGATTAATTATTTCAATTTTATTTTCCATTTGTGTTTGAAAGACCAATAGATATCAAAGCCTTAGACTAGTCTGTATATATCACTAATCTTAGAAATTTAAGAAAAACATGGATGGCAGCCAGGATGAATTTAATTGCACAAACATAGGAACTTAGTGTAACTGCAAAATACTCTCACTACGATTTTAAAGGGTGTTACTCTCCTCTAGATCTCTGCCATATCTGTTAGCCCAAAGCAAATGCCTCAGCTGCTCAAGGGTATCTAAAAGAGCACTAGGAAATGCTTCTGAACAATTGAATCTTATCTCAAACAAAGCCAACAAACTGGTGTTAAACAAGTGGAAGAAAGATCAAACACAAGTGCTTGATCTCAGAGATGTTATACACTTTTCACTCTGCAAAACCAATAACCATATTGAGAAAGTTATCTCATTCCATTTCTGATGACTCTGATTCTAGATCCAGTAAGCAAATATTTTTTTTCACACTGCTAACTCCATTTTTTTTTTTTACATTGTTTATAACAGCTCTGCTGTATGAATAGTTCACTGCAAAGAAGAGTTGTTCTCTTTGGACTAACTTTAACTGGTGTAAGCTAACTGACAGTATCTTTCATTTATCACCAGGTCAGAGCATGCACATAAGCAGTTACTATGGAGCAGCTCATGCATTGCAAATTAACACCTCTGTTTAAATATCAGTAATTTATTCACATGCTCATTCCCCTAATCTCAGCCAGAGAATTGCATCAGACTGCACTGGCCACAAAAAGACAAAAATTAGTTACAAGCTAGCCACATTCATATATACAATTTAAAACACTTTTAAATAACCTTTTGACACCCAAGTCTTCAGTATTTACAAAACAAGAATTATACATTGCTAAAGAGATTATTAAGAATAAAATCCACTAGTCAACCATTCCACTACCATTCAGCTTTCCATGCATAAAATACATATTGGAGCATGGTGGTAATTGCACAAGCTTTTATACTAGAGCAATGCATATGGAGCGTAGCTAAAATGGAACAAAGCCACCATTTTGTAAGATTTCTGTATTAACTACTGCATCTGCAAACTAGAAGCAATGGCATTTTAACATATGCAATTTATTCTCCTCTCTGAATTCAGCCAGTGGCTCTTTAGCCGACAGACACCAGTCTGAAGCCATGGCTTCATTCCCAGTATATTCATCTGTCTCAGAGAGCAAAGGAGAAAGTAACATTGAGATTATGCATGAGAAATAAGTATGGAAATATAGCTGGATTGACCAAGAAAGGAAAAATAGCCCAGACATATGGGACAGCGTAGGAAAAGACACAGATTCTCCTGCAGGAGCATGGGACTGCCAGAACCACTAAGCATGAACAGCCAGCTGAGAGCAAGAAGCAAGTCTGAGAACGAAGGGCAGAATGAGGTGGGTAGGAGGAACACTGAGTTGAAAATGAAAGGATTTGATTTGTTTTAAAATAAAACTATAATCCAGCTCTGAGACTCAATGAAGAAGATAGTAGACAATATTAGGCTAGAAAGACTAATTTAACAGTATGAATTTCAAGTTTGTGCTCTGTCCTTCAAAGAAACCAGAGAACAGGGGTTTATGGTGCAAGATGCTAAAAACATTTTCTAGATACAAACATAGCAATGCAGATCACATTAACATACAGCTTTGTAAGGAATGGTATATAAATTAGAACTATTTGCAAAGGACTGGAAATAATAAGCTCATATAAAATGATAAATGTGTGTTATTAATGTTCTGTTGTCTTAATTGCGAGGCTTTTGTTCTCTATTACAGAATGAGAATATTCCCTGCAAAACAATTATTCTCCTGATTGTTGGTTAGATTAGCATTTGCCACAGGGCTTTATGCTTCACAAAATATTTTTGCTTGCATAAAGAAACCATGAAAGGCAGGCAGGGAGCAAACAGTGAAGTCAATGAAAACAGATCATGTTTGCTCTATCTTTCTGCTTTTATTATACAGTTGGTCATACATGGATGGGAGGGAGTGCTTCCCACATAAGGTAGAAGAGAACAGAGCTCACACGCTCTGTTCAGCATTTAAAGTGTGGGCATTTTGTGTACCATTCCAGCAAAAAAGACACTTTAAGTAAAGCAAATATGAAGGCATTTTATTGGAGCCTTTCCCATAGCTTCTAACATCTTTTGACCAAACTTGAAATCAGCTTATTTGTTCACACCCTGTGTAATATAGACACCATGGAACTCAAAATATGAGTAAACAAATGTTCTTTAAAGACACGTATGACTCAGCAGGTCACTCTTTTCCAGTCACTATTATGAGTCAGAACTAAGTCTGGGAAATGGTGTTACAAAGTACAAGACATAATCTTTCATCTGCAATGCAACAATCAGGCTTCACCATTCTTGTAATTAAAGGTGTGCAGGCTGGTTTTGGAATAGGAATACATTTCAGCCAGCCTCACATTCGGGTATTTTCTACCTATCTTAACTCAATCCTGCAATCTCATTTGGCTATAGAGTACTGCATGTTCTCTCCTGAACACAGAGGTGTGGCTGTGTGCAGCTAAATGTCTGCTGTCTGGATTGATGTTCATAAGCTGCTTTGAGATACTTTTGTGAAATGGACAATAGAAAGAAATACAAAGGGCAAGTACCTAAATTTTACACAGAAGAACCAGACCAGAACAAGTACAGGGCTCAAGCAGATACAGGGATTGAGAACATCACACTAGGATGTTTATACCAAGGCAAGAAATGCAAATGAAATCTTCCAGCTTTATTGCCAGTAACACTGAGGTTACACTATGTTTGCATATCATGTCTTATTGCTGATCAAGATTATTGTTAGTGTTTATTCAATCAATATCAGCATGTCTGAGGGGACTGAAAAGGCACTAATAAGGACACACACTGTTTAGGGTAAACACAGAGCTGATTACAGTGACACCCACTTGATTTGGCAACTAAGATTTAAATGGACTATTTTCAAGATGCTGGTAGTGGGATATATGATTCACCTGATAATGAGGGAGACAGACAGTACCTCCTCCTGCATTCTCTGTTAGCCTTAGAACCACAGTCCTGGGACACAACTTGGGTCTGGCTCTCCCAAGATGCTGTAAGCATTGGAAATAGTGTATAAATATACACAGCAGAAGAGAATAGAGGCACAAGCCAGGTAAGTTACCCAGATATTCCTCTCTTACTAGCTATTCCCAGGCTGCCAAATTGTGCAGCCTAAGAGACTGCAGTCCAACAAAGGATTTGACACAGGACAATGAAGTATAAAGATGCTCAGAAGCTGGGTCCAAGAATCTCAGTTGGTTACTGAATGTAAACTACATTATGGCAAATCATACAGCATACAATACACAATCAACTCCAAAATTTGCTCAGGAAGCAGAATTATATGCATGTTATACAATGCAGACATCCTTTTTGTTGTTTAAAAGATGAATGATTGTATAGGACCCCAAGAATGCCCTCACAGAAATCATCTGTTCAGACTATGCAGACATAGAAGCACATGCCATTTTAAGTGAGGAAAGAAACAATCTTGCCTCAATAGAGCTTATGTTCTGACAGCAGTGTTGGCTATGTTGCTTGGGACTTGGTCTAAAAAAGGACTTGAAAGTATAAAATTGAAATCAGAAGGAATTTTGGTGCAGAAACCCAGAGCTGCAATCCTGAGTTGTGAACCTCAGCTGCCACTTGTATCCCATTCATTCAGCATTTTGTGGCTGTAAAGCTGACTAGAGACTAGCAAGTTGTGCTTTGGCACCCACACAGAATTGCCTGAGTTTTGACAGAGCTGAGCAGCTTGGCTCTTAACCCAGTCAGGCAAAAGGAGACTTGGCATTGCCGATGACAAGGGAAATAGTTTTGAGAGAATGAAATGCACTTTTTGATTTGCTGAAATAGAATAATTCTAATAATTAGCAGATGTACAAAAAGGCTTCACGACTGTGTTTAAGACCCTGGCTTTTCTATGCACACAATGGTACAGATATTGTCTCTTTAGCAAGTAGCCCAGGATGACATTATGTCTGTATTATGATGTATCTCTGGCCACTTCCTGGAACACATTGGTGTAGTACACAAAATCTAAGTAAATATTTGTACATACCTGTATTTTTGCAGAACAGAACCTTAGAAAGCAAACCCAAAACTGTCAGTCACAAAGCACTTGGATTTTGTCACTAATTTTTCACCTTTCAGGAGCTCATTGGAGACAATCATCCCCAGGTCTGATGACACTAAGTATCTGTGGTTTCTATGACAGCTCAGTATAGCTGAGAATGGCTGACAATTTGGCAAATTATATCACAGGAGTTTTAGACTGGGTGTCAAAAGAATAATATTGAGAAAAATGATATTGGCTGTTTTCTTAGAACTTGGTCACAGAGCAGTATCTCTTGTTTGATTTCTGTAGAAAAATGTAAAAGCAAACAAAGAAAAATGAATCACATTATCATCCATGGGCAAGTCTGTAAGGTAATACTTGGCAATCCTTTTGAAGTCAATGACAAATTTTTTCACTTTAGCAGTACAGTTATTAAAAACACTCAACCAATGCACAGAAAGGTTATTTTAATTTAAGTGTCCCTCTCTGAGATGTAGCATTCAGATAAATACAATTCTGTAGGCATGAATAGAGCCAAAACCTGAAAAGCAGCAACAGGAATCTTTGACAAGGCACATAAGTACCTTTAAGTAAATGAGTCCTGTTAATCACCATAAAGAAAAACTGCACATTGTACAGCACCATTTCCTCTCAACCTCTATTTCCCTCAAAATACATCAAGCATTCTGAGGGAGAGGAACTAGGAGAAAGGGCTAAGAAGATAGATATGAACAACACATTTTGAGCAAGAAATGTTATATTTCTTTCACCTTCAAGATTTTTCACATACACACTCTCACAGGGAATGTTAAACAGTGCTATAGACTAAATGTCATTCCTTGACTAACCACACTAACCATGCTGGCTGAATAAAGCCAGGAAGAATTGCTCTCCCAAAAATAGCAAAGAGGAGAGGACAAACAAAAGTTTTTCCAAATCCAGGTAAGAAATTGCGGAGGCAGCAGGCTCAATGATCTCTATTCCACCTGCACCTGGGGATTTCTGTAGGTTCTAAGAATTCTTCTCTTCCAAGTGCTTGGCTGTGTACATAAAAATATGCACAATATGGCTTTACATATGAACATAAAATACACCATCTTCAAGGAGCTGCTTGGTAAACTACAAACATTTAAACCAAACAGTTGTAGAAAAAAATATGAATTAAAGTATTCCAAAGCCTTTAAAGATAGGTTTAGCTAATAAACTGAACCTATGCTTATGCATCAGTTATTAATTCCCTCATACTCAATCTCGGTGCTGGAAATGTATACTTTTTGTTGTATATGAATGACTCTCTGGCTCAGCAACACAGCAAAGAAAATTAGAAAATAGAAGATACAAGAACTAGTCTTTTTTAGAAATAAAAATAGGGGTGATTTAACTGATGGGCAAGGAAAGCTATGGCAAATATAGAGGGTAAAAGCCATTTATTTGTATTATAGTCATAGAATGGCAGAGCAGATGCATGATCTTTGTCATCTCCTTTCTTTCTCACAGCAGACAGAAAACACAGGGGTACATTTTTTATCAGCAAAGCAAAGTGTTTTTTGAAAGGTACTCCCAGAGCGACATTCTTTAAAAAAAACCAACAAACCCAGACATATGACAGCACAATCCAAATACTTGTTTTCTTTTTATTCGTGATAAAATACTTCTATAGACATACAAGGCACAAGTGTAGATGCCTAATGTATCAAATAATAATATGTAATTTTCTATTGTAATAGCTAAAACTTTCACTTTGTTTATGTAAAGATGAATGCACTCTTTAACTGGAAGCAGCAATCATATGGCATGTATCATTAGGGCTATTTTCTATCTGTTGTTGGCAGCCCAACATTTCCAAGCATATTTGGAAAGAATATTGGGGCAGTATATTCAGGAATTTTAAAGGTTGTCTTGGTATTATTTGCAGGCTTCAGCCAGAAGTGTTCTCCCTAATAATTTAGGACACTTCTTAAAATTCTCTTCTCTAACAGTTGTGCCTCATGCCTCTCTTACAATGCACACATGAATCCCATTTTCCAATCTCTCTCAAACTTGGCTATTCCAACCCTTATCCCACCATGTACTCCACTTTTGCTCATCCCAAAAGTACCTCTGCATGCACAGAGCAACCACACTGTGCTGTTCACCCTTCCTCCTCCTTTTTTCCATTGCCTACAGGTAAATACTACAACATTCAAAGGATTATAGGAGTAAGGCAATGGCCAACTAAGTTATCACTTCAGACTCAGGGGAGAACAGAAAATAAGGCAGGCAGAAGCAGTGAGAGAGATCAGTAATGTGACTGAAAAGCCTCGTTGAAGAGAGATGATGTGATGAGTTCAAACCAACACATCAAATCTAAAATACAGTGTAGAATAGTCTATCATTTAACTGCAAAAGTCAAGATCACTTCTACCACTTTATATAAATATTTTTATTAATATGCATAACTCCATCCTAAACATTTAAAGATATTCTTTTCATAACTTAAACTCATCTACTCCCATTTACAGTTTTTCTGTCTAACAACCACAGTTCAACAGAAGCAAAGTGTCACTCATATTTTTGGGTTGGTGGTGCACCAGAAAAGAAACAATTACTGCTCATACAGCTTGGGCTTCTCTCCTTCACAGAGAAGTTTAGCTTAACTTCTCACACCAATGGTGGGTCTAGCTTAAGGTATGATGAAGAAAATCTCACCATTTTGGCTAACTAGAACAAAAAGATGTTTTGAGTGTACATTATTACCTCCTGAAATAATGTTTTTATGTACACGTAAGCATTTTCATAAATGCATTTCTGTGTATATATGCAATTGTGCCTATTTCACTCTTCCCATCCTTTTCTTCTCCTGCATTCCCACACACGTATCCTTGGAAAGGAGAAAACCCTTCTGCATATTTTTATTGGCCTGTCAATCTACTACTTTTTTTTCTTCCATAACTGGAATATCACGTAGCATGTCAGTCTTTCTGCTTTCACTTTCAGTGGAGTTAAACACCCTGTGTGACTGCAAAGGAAAAAAAAAAACAACCAGGGAAAATTCCAAGGCAATTCTTTTCCAACACTTAGATTTCATACAATGATTTTAGACCATAGAGTGTGTATCTTAACAAATTATTAGAAGCTCTTTTTTCATTCAGATCTTTACTGTGGTTTGCATGACATCATAGCAGGAACCACCCCAAGGGCTGATAAATTAAGGCTATCAGATGTCAATCTCAAAAGCTTTCTCTATTTTAAGAGACTAGGTGCTGTTTCTAATGGCCAAATGCTAATCACCTTTCCTGGTCAGTCACAATATCAGGCTCCACCAGCATGATCAAACTTCATCATTTCCACCTGCACATTCAGAAGAGCAGTCCCTTCAGAGCACTCTTCTTTGCTATGTTCTCAGTCCAACATGCACTCACACCTCACCATACTATGAAAGGTTAGTGAAAGCTGAGATTCAACAGTATTGGGAGCAAACCTTCCCAAGACAGATAGAGAAGGTAGTGGACAATTAAAACACCAGTCAGTTCTCATCAGCTCACCTGTGAACCTGCAGGAAAATCCTGGCAAACTTTAGGAAACCTGAAAGGAGTAACAATGTTTGGCATCTTTTGGGATACAAGAAGCCATATTAAAAGGGTAACCTCCCTTTCTGGGAGCTGCAGGACATAATGGAGTCAAATACTGGTGGATCAAAGTATCTGGAGATGAAACCAGATCAATCCCTCCCTTCTCTCACCATTTTCTTCAGTGGGATAAATCCAACATTTCATAGGTTTTGGTTCCGTAAAGAAAGAGATCACTACCAAAACCAAAAAGAGTTTAACACCTACTTTCTTCTCTCCTCTGTTACATGACTTTATTCAGTGAAGTAAAATCAAGAAGAATGTTGATCAACCTGAGAATCCACAATCAAAGCATCCATAAACAGGCTTGAAAGTGAATCCTTAAAAGCCCTCATCTCTTTAAAACTGTCACTTGAGGTTCTAGCAGCCACTCAAATGTTGCATCATGAAATTTAGGAGGCAAGGTTTGCCTGTACCTCTTTAAACAAATCAGCAGGCAATGCTCGTAGTGATGCTGGTGCAAGGACGCTCATTTGCCATTCAAAATGTTCTTTTTCCAAAAAAATCTTCCACCTCCTCTCCCTGCCCACCTCCAAAAGTATAATGGCTAAAATGGATGAAAAAATACAGTAACTAAAAAAGTTCCTACAAACCAGGAACTGACATGACTATCTGTCTTTAAGTGTAGCATTCATAGCTCTGTTTCAAAACCTATTCAAACCTGGAAAGCCTTTTGTGGGGACAAATGAGGATGCTGCCAGTTTTTACCAAGTTATAAAATTTTCAGCATCACAATAAATTGTGAGACAAGGAGGAGAGAAATTCAATTTAACAAGGAACTCGTAACTTTTCATTGAAGGGGTGCTCAATTGTGGGACAAGGAAGAAAGAGTGAGAGGTACAGTGCACATCAATATCTTATCCCTTTTTTTCTGGGTTGTCCTTGGAGGCTTGTCCATAATTTACTTTCTCAGGGGAAATTTAGCACAAGTGTAGCAATTTTTCCTTTCATCCTGCTGACAGACTAAGCTAGCCTTGGAAAAAAAGGAGGATAAAAAAGAAAGAGAAAGGAAAGATGCATGGATATTATTTACACTGCAGATCATGTATTATTTTTCCCCTCAGATGTTGGTATTTTGATAGCAGCACTAACTGCACACACACATGCACGCACACACTGGGGCAGTGTGATCAATGCTAGGGGTCAATAATCCCATTTTAGAAGCAGTTCTACTGTAGACTGAAATGAAACAGAGTAAAGTCTTAAGTAATGAAATGTGACAGAGCCACATTCACTGTCATTCTCCAAATATGGAGAGAAATCCATTTCTACATAAGGAAATCCTAACTGGCAAGTCAGATCTAGCCATATAATAAACAAGGCTACACATAAGTAAGGGATGACTCTCATTTAGAATTTACCTTCTTCAGTTAACTAGAATATGGTCTCACAAAGTTTGTTGGAGTATAAATGACCAATCTTCAGATTTCCTTGTAAGAAAATGGCCTCATTAGTTCACCATATTAATCAAATCCTTCATTCCCTCTTTATATTTGTTATATTGCCAGTGATATTATAGCTACTTCAATTGGTTAAATCAAGAAATGACCTATAAACAATCACAATGCATTTAGTATTGTAATTGTCAACGCATATCATTATATTGGGCAGGGCTGGTGACAGCTAGCAAATTTGTCTTTGATCTATGAGCACAGACCTCTGTAAAGCTGCTCTTCATTCAATAGAAATGTCAAAAGCAATAGTGCATTATAAAGTGTGATCACTGAAACAATGGAAGCCATCATCCAAAGCACTGAGCAGATTCAAAGACTAGGAATAAAATGAGCTTCACAGGCTTAGGAGTTTTCCTGTAACAAGCTCTAGATATAAATGTAAGGACATACATTTGGTGGGGCTTTGTATCTCTATTTCAGAGAAACTTACAGGGATAGGGAAACCACCAGAGCAGACATTAAAGAAATATACTCTTGAAGCAAAACTGCACATAAAGGGGTATTTTTCTTGTCCTCTTTGTTTTTTCCCCTCTTTCATAAATGAAGTTCTATATTCTGTTATGGATAAGATGGGTGGGTTTGTGTATCACAACACTAGTCATTTATCCATCCCAATCCAGCCTTTACACCTTACCTTTCATTTTCCTCACTTCTGCTTCTGGAAAGCTAATTTGCATTTCTATAAAATAATTGACTTTTGACTTAATGCAAAATGTCACTAGGATTTCAAAACTGGTAACTCTGAATTCTATAAAGCATATTATTCAATGCATGAAGAGCTAATTAAAGGCAATACCCCAGAAGGAATCATTAAATAATTAACATATAATGCAGATGTTTTTGATGGAAATCCACAAAAATAGTTATTACCCTAATGCTGGCCAGTATTTTAATTGAGGGTCTAGAAAAAAAAGTGGATGTACTACAGCTGTCATCTAGGGATGAAACAGACAGTTGAAAAGTTGAATGATGAAGAGGAGCAAGTTAATCATAGAAACTGTGCCATTGTGTTATTTGGGCTAGCTCAAATTCTGTGTGATTTAGATGTAAGGAAATATCAAATTAGACATTTATAAATAAAATCACATATTACACCTACAGAACAAGAACTGATACAGCAATGGAAAGGAACTACCCATCTGGTAGGGATAAAAGTAGAAAATGCATATGAGTGTGTATAAGATGAAATGAAAAAAATCATGAGATACATAGGGCAATAAAAATCACTTTGCAGATACTCCAGTAAGGAGGGTATAAAAGAAAAGGCTAGTCCACTTCTTAGGAAAGGAGTGGAACATGATGGATAATGCCAAAAAGACTAATGAATACCTTTTTTTTTCCCACCTCAGCCTTTATTATAAGGTCAATTGCAATCACATAGCTATCACAATTAATATCGCTGACAAAGGGCCAGACTTGAGCCTCAAAGAGGAAATATTCAGAGTACTTAGGTAAGGTGGATGTTTTTAAATGGGCTAAATCTAATGAACTTCATCCAACAGTACTTAAAGAGATTAGAAAGAATCTCAAAGTCATTAGGGCTTACCTTTGAGAACTTACAAAGGACAATGGAGCAAGTGGAAGACCAAAAAAAGCTCAAGTGCAATGTCTGTCTTTAAAAAGGATAATATATATTAAAGAAAAAAAACCATTAAAAAAACAAACAACCAAACAACAACAACAACAAAAAAACACATATAAAAAGCAAGCCTTACAAGCATAGGCCAATCAGCTTATCTCCAAATCATGGAAAAATACTGAAACAAATAGCCAAATTATTTGTAAGCACCTGGAAAGTAATGAGGACATGTGTAGCATCCAACATGGATTTGTCAAGACCAGTCATGTCAAAGCAATCTAATTTTCTTCCCTGACAGGAAAACAGATGAGAAGCATCAGATGTCATGTGTACTTATGACCATTTCTGATCATCTTCCATATAATAATCTTCTAAGCAAACCATGGAAGCATGATTCAGATGAAAACAGCACAAAGGAGATACAACCCTGATTCAAAAAATGGTATTCAGGGAGTGGCTAGCAATGTTCCAATCAACATGAAAAGATATGTCAAAGTGAGAATCTGTGTAAGACTCTCCTAGGTCTGGTAGCACTTAGTATTTTGATTAATGACCTTAGAAAATAGCATCACAAACATACTTGCTGTGACAATACCTTCCTTGAAGTCATTATAAATACACAGGACAGAAGACCTGAATTCAGGCAATCTTGGTGAATGCAAAGCTCTGATTTAGAAGCCATAGTGCTTGTTCAATAAATGCAAAGTACTAATTTTAGCCAAGAATAACTAACGACTTGGTATGGAAAACCACTGACTTTATAATCATTCTGTAGAAAATGAGAAGTTGTACATCAGAAGCTGGATAATCAATCAACAATATACTGCTCCAGAAAAGACAAATGTCTTACCGCAACTGATAAATTCAGTAGAGCTTGCAAGTCACGGAAGAATTTGTCTACTAAGCACTGGTAAAGCTATAGCTGCATTATTTCATGCAGTCTGAGGAACTGCACCTCCAAAAATTGAGGATCAGCTGATGATAATACAGAGAAAAATTACGGTCTAGAAAATATAAGTAAGAATTAGGATTGCTAAAGAAGAAAAAGAAATATGAATGTAAGTTAAAGGTTGCTAAAAAGAAAAAAAATAACCACAAAACTACTGAACTGCTCTTTGTGGTGATGTTAGATAGGGCAAGACATAAATAACTTGAAGAGCAGCCAGGGAGACTGAGGCTAGATTTTAGGAAAAAAAATGCTAAGTAGTAAAAAGAAGTAAAGTAAAGAGAAGACAGATTGCTGTGGAAGTTCTGGAATACTCCTGGTAAAAGCTACCAGAAATAATACAGAAATCTGCCCAGAATGAGTGCTGGTCCTGCCATGCAGAAAAGGTCCTTCCCACTCCTCTGACTCCATGAGCCCCACTGAAATGTCCCAGCAATGAGATCCTTGTACATGCTGTTTGGGGAGCAGTGAACAAGATTAAATACCCCGTTTTTCCAAATATAGTATTTGTAAAGCTGAACAAAATGATGGAAATCTAGAAATTACATATTTTAAAAGATGTTGAGAAACTGAAATAAGCACAGCAAGAAGCCACAGAAAATACTTGAAGGCTGAATAAAATATCTTCAAGTGAGAATCAAGTACTACAATCTCTTGCATTACCATTAACTTCCCCTCTCTGCCTCTCACCCATCCAAAGAAATTATTTCTTAATCTTGTAGTAAAAAATTAGCTTCCATAGAAAACAAATAAATATATAAGCCAAGATTAACTCAACTCCAAAATTAGATTTATGTTTTTAACAGCAAGAGTAATCAGACACTGGAACAAATTACCAAAGGAAGCAGTAGATACTCTGTTTCCTGATGCCTTGAAATCAAGACTGGATGCCCTCCCAAAAGACAGGCTTCAGTCATACAAAGGTTAAAAGTTCACCACAAGGCAATGCAGGTTTAATTTAACAGTCTGTGAAGTCCTAGAGGGCTGCCACAACTGTTCAAATCCAGAAATTAATTTAAAGTGAGCCTGAACTTCTTTTCCTTGGAATAGGAAGGCCTCTACACTCATAGACTGATGAAATTATCACAACCTGGAAGTACTGGCACTGTGTCCACCACACATGGTCTTTTCATGCACTGGAGTCACTTTTTCTGTAGCTCTACAAACTCAGAAATATCCTTTCCCACTAGAACAATGGCAAATAATAATTTAAAAGACATTTACAAAACCTCATATAACACCTGCCCCCCCAAAAAAACCAACCAAAATTGTTATGCTTTAAGTAACAGAAGATTAAAAAGTCTAGAAGTCTAAATGGGTAATTCAAAGGTATGTTTCTCCTCTTCAGAACTATAAGCATCTACTATTTAATGTGTTATTCAGTCTGTAGCAGTTCTTCCTGCTTTAAGAGCAAAAGGATTAATGGTTTCAAATTCCAGTGTGTTGACCTTTATTCAACATTAAAATGCTTATTTGAGCATTCTGCCATGGTACCAGTAAGCCTCTCTCTAATGAAAACTGTAAGGGAAAGAAAGTTTAAATCCCATATGCCCACAAATAAAATTATTCTGCATTAGAAGGTTTAGGGGATCTTTTTCACACACATGCAAAGCTAACATTGATGCAAGGAGCATTAAAACCACAGAGTATACATCCTATTACTCTGATTGCAGCTGCAATGTTAGCGCAATATTAATGAAGATGATGAAGAATAAAAATGGTTAAGAGTTCTTGTTCCCAAGTTACTGCCCTGAATGACAGTTATGACATCAAACATCTTTAAGCAAAGTAGAACAAAAGCAAATCATACTAGTCACTTCTGAAATATAGAGCAGAATTCTGCTTCCAAATACCAAAAGCTTGATGAAAACCAAAGAAACAATTTGCATAAGACAACAAATCTAAGTTGGCAATAATTGGGCAAGACTGATTTGGGGAGATGCTGAATAGTACAAAGGGTATGTTGTAAACACTTTGGCTGACACAGCAGAATGAGCTGGGGGAGAAGTTAAAGGCAATAAAGAGCCTGGATGCTACTGCAGACCTTCAGGGCATTTCCTGAACCTAAACAAGGAAGTGTCTTTACAGACAGATGGAAACTGAAAAAGCCTTGATCACACTGATCTTTACTACTCTGATGTGATTAAAATAACAAATATGCAAAAATTGAAGCAGGAGAACATTTTTTCTCAAGGCAGATTTCCATCCTTACCTATTTAGCTGAGCAAGTTGCACAGTCAAATACAATCTAAAGCATAAGACATAGAGAGGTGGCACACACAAGAAATTAGGACTGAAGCAAATTCTCAGCTAAGACTTTGTGGTCTTACCATACCTCGATATGTCTTTTTTTCTTGCATAAAAGATTACAGTCCAGTCTTTCAAGTTGAAAAGTTTCTTGGACAAAGATAGCTTTTACAACAGTTTGCTGAATAAAAAAAATTCAATTAGGTTGGTCAGAACCTGAAGAGCTAAAATAATTTCCCTAAAGGAAAAAAGTAATCAATAGCTTACCTGAAGAGAGAATACTGAGCTATCACGTTTTCAAATGCACATTTATTTGGCTAAGCAGTACAATATATGTCATAACTGAAGTCAGGACAAATTTTACATAGGATAAGTAAGGAAGAGCAGAATCAACTTTGCAGGAATTTGAAGGCTTCAGAGAATGGGAATAGTAGATAGGAAAGTCTGTTTATTTTATGAAAGATACTCATATGCAAAACCCAACCGTGAAGGGTGTGGCTATGAAGGGGATCACACCGTTCTGCATCCAAGTGAATATTCCATTATTCTATTTCAAAATTCCTACGGAAATATTAGCAGAACCACAGAAAAAAAATCCTATTAAAACATACCAGTGTTTTGCTAAATATACACACAACTCCAGAACTGCAAACAGCTCAAAATTCCTGACTCTTTCACAAGTTGAAATTCACTGTCTAACCACTAATCCTGACTGTAGAATAACTTCAGGCACATAGTAAACCAGAATGGGGAAGGTAGAGATAGGTTCATTTCTGCCTCTTCAACAACTACAAAAAAATGTACATTATAGAAAGAGGCATGCAAGCAATTTATGCTAATACTTTAAAAATTACTTTGGAAGAGTTAATGTAACATGAATTTGTCACTGTTTGGGTTTCACATAGAAGATGTGGTATAGTAGTTTATTCAGTCTAAAGGCAAGACAAGACATGCTCACAGTTAATAAACTTGAGGGAAGACTTGTTTTAAAATAAATGTTCTTCCATTGGATATTAAAATTTAAAGTATTTTAAAGGGTTTTTTTAATCTAACATAAAATAGCTTTGCTTTATTTTAAAAAATGCAATCAGTAAGTGACTGCAAAAATAATGGACTCTGAAAAAATATATAGGTAGTTTGGCTTACTCAGCAGTGCTCAAAAAATCTTTAAGACCTATTCTGGGTAGAATAAGCATTTTTAATAAATAAAAAAGAAAATAAAAGATCAATTCAACACAGAAACAAAGCTCTAAAGTTTGCTCCAGCTCTAAAATACAGCAACGTTGTCTTAGCTGAGGTCTTTTTTCATTCACAGACACTGTATAGCAATGAAACAACAAGCTTTGACTGAGTGCTCTGAATTTATAGAGGTAAAATGATAAGACTAAACACATCACGGTCTACTGCAAGGAAATAGCTGCCAGAACAACACCTGGTGGATACCTACAGTGTGCCACCTTATACCACAAGGTACCTACAGATTCTTGCCAATCTACACAATAATTTACTCTTATTTCTGACATGAATGCAGCATCTCAAATACAAACATAACTGTATACTGAATCAAAAGACAATTTACCGTAGCTCTGTGTCCATCCCATTCCTAATTTGATGCCATACAATTAACAAAATTAGTCTGAATTTATCTCTAGAGCCTGCGTGCAGTATGTTAGACTTGTGAAATGAAACAGGCAAAGTTGTAAAGCATGTTCCTGTTTTTGCTGATTCTCAGCATAAATTTTTCCTCCTCTCTTATCAGTTGCCTTAACACCAGCATGCTACAATCAACTTCCTGCTAGTTAGTTAAGATTCTTCTGTGCTTGCCTTTCTTCTCTAAATACGACACTCTCGTGGGGCTATTGATCAGTGACTAGGAAAAAAAAAAAAGCCTGGATGAAACCCCTTTTTCTTTCCTTTCTTTTTTGTTATTGATATTTTCTTAAAAGGTTCTTTCATGTCCTCCTTCACCAGCAAAGCATTACTTGATGGAAATATAAGAATAATGAATCTAAAGCTGTTCAATACCAAACTACCTAGAAATGGAAAATATCCCCCTAGAATTCAGGCTCCTGCATTGCAGCGAGGCAGTGCACACATGCTCCAATTACTCTCTCAGCTAGAACATCAAGAACTCAAAGAAATTCTGTTCCAGTCAATAGCTCTTCCAAGGATTATATGTCATTAGGAATAAGGGTAGAATTTGACCCACTTCTTTTCGGTCATGAAAAACCCATGGATGATCAGTAGCCTATCAAAATATTAAACGTATTTTTCTGGTTTAAGATTTATCACCTTGCACTACTCTTGAAGTCTCTACTTCCAAGGAGTTTATGCTATTTTCAGGAGGGGTTAATTTCAGCAGAAGTTTTGAAAAGCATTTCCCACTTCTCTGGGTCATCCCTCGGAACACAGGAGTATCAGAGGTAGCCGAAAACAGAGCAAAGTATATTTAGCCTGCAGTGTTATATAACCTGTCTGTTAACAAATGCAAGACACAAAGTAAAGTCATGTAACCCAATTGAAACAGTTCATACTGGAGGTTGATTTCCCTTGGGAACTGAAACATCAAGTAAGAAACTGAACCAGTTAAATATAACCTTTTCAAAGGGCAAAAGAATTCAAAGGTAATCAAGGATTTTTTTTCCTCAGAAGGGCATTTATAATTATATTCCACTTTTATTTATAACAACCCTTTTAATGTTGCTACTACAAAAGAACTCCACAGAAAAGCAGCTTTGCTTTATATAACAGGATTCAGTCTACACGTGGTTTTTATATGCAAAACATCTTCCAACATAAGCTATACACTGACAAAGGCACAATTCCCTGAAGAAACAAGGAATATATTTTCAAAGTGGCTCATGAGGGTTTAGCCATGTGTCTTTCACTAGTATCGTGGGAGACTCGAGAAGAAATCCCTAACTTCTGCTTTGAGAAAGTAATGACAAATGACTGCATATGACCCTACAGTGAGCTCAGAAGCTAGTGTCTGATTTCCTTTGTTATCCTAGAATGCACTTCGCACATTGCTTCGATTTACTAATCCCTGAGAAGACAGAAACAGACTGGTTTCTAAACGGATGTTTTCAACCTCCTTTCCACTGGTTCAGCAGGTATAAATTAAGAAGTATAGAAATGACAGGCATGAGGTAAAAAAATCACGAAATCAGAACTACAGTTCAAAATTCAGCAGCAGACTGACCAGGTGGTTTGTGATTAATCCTTGTGTGGCCACCAGGACTAGGGCAGTGACTGTTACCCTGTACTCAGCATTTGGGAGGCTACACCTTGAATGCTGGATCAGTTTGGGACCCCTCACTACAAGAAAGACGAGTTGCTGGAGTGCATCTAAAGCAGAGTAAGAAATCTGGTGAAGAGTCTAGAGCACAAGTGTTACAAGGAGGGCTGAAGTTGTTTAGTCTGGAGAAAATGAGGCACAGGGGAGACCCTCTTGCTTTCTACAACTACCTGAAAGAAGGTTATAGTGAGGCGGCAGTTGGGAATAGCAATAGGACAAGAGGAAATGGCCTCAAGTTGCCCCAGGGAATTTTCAGGTTGGATATTAGGAAAAATGTCTTCCCTCAGAGTGCTTTAGCATTGAAACTGGCTCCCCAGGGAAGTGGTGGAGTCACCGTCCCCGGAGGTGCTCAAAGAATGTGTAAACATGGCACTTCACAACATGGTTTAGTGGCATGGTGATGTTGGGTCAGTGGTTGGACTCAATGATCTTGGAGGTCTTTTCCAACCTTAATGATACTATGATCTTGATTTATAATGAAAACCTCTAAGCACACCCCTTGGAAGAAACAAAACAGTAAAGAGCCACTGTTGGAATTCAGGGATGCTAGAAAACAAATCTCTAAAAAACCTCTTGCTTAAATCTTGCTTCCACTGTTAAAATTCTGTGCTCCTTGCAAATGCCTTGCTATTCCAGAACGAGAAGTGTGTGCATTTGGTTTCATCCACCAAAGAGCTCAGAGACAGAATAATGTTCAATCATGATGTTAATCCCAGCACAACAACTTCCACTGAAATGAGTCTATAGAGGATTTATTCTCCCATCTATGCAGGTGCACAAAGAATTCTTTTAATGGGTGGTGCATATACTGTTGTAAGAGAATATACCCCTTTGTATTAAAATTACATGCCTGGGATTTTAACATAAAAACTGGAAAATCCCACTGTGCAAAACTGACTTAAACTCGATTTCCCTCTCCCCCTTTTACAATGTCAAGATGCCTGAGTGCTCAAGTGACTGAATAAGTACTAAATATTTAATGCATGGAGGTTACATTAACTAAGTCTTTGATCTGAAACTTCTTAAAAACATCTTAAAAGCCCTTCAAAAATGGGTTAGTATTTCATTACAGTCACTTAAAATAGATTTATTTTATCAAAACATCCTGTCAGAAACCCCAAAGATGTGATTAATAACCTACAGCATTTTGACTACAGCATCTTCTAATACTGGTTTCTTACTGTATCAACAGATTGCCTGTTGTGGGTAAGAAAGAGCTGTCCCTGTCACCTCTGCCTGGCACTTGCATGCTTGCAGATTTACTCTGCTGAGAGTTTGAGCAGATATATACAGAATCACAAAATATTAGATGTTGGAAGGGATCTCTGGAGATTATCTAGTCCAACCCCCCTTCCAGAGCAGGTTCACCTAGAGCAGGTTGCACAGGATGGTGTCTAGGCAGGTTTTGAATATCTCCAGAGATGGAGACTCCACCACCTCTCTGGACAGCCTGTTCCAGTGGGGTATATAAAGTGGGATTCTGCATGTTTGATGCTATTCAAACAGATCATCTTTTATTTAATTCTGAGATGAAATTAACTTTTTTTCTTCATGGAATATATTAGTAGGGCAATTTTGTACAGGCATTTTTGTATAGTAACATGTATTAGTATTTGGACAACATAAGCAATGGAATCAATCAATAATTAATATCATTCTGTGAAAATTCTGCTTGTTTTTTATCTTCTTTTTTTTTTGAGAGCATCTCTGGCTGTGTCAAGACTCTGTCCTTTAGATTTTCTTTTACTGTTCAAGGGCAATAGGCTACGATATGATACTGTGAGTATCTGCTAGATATGTAGAAGACAGAAGCAATGGCAAGTCCCTATGTCAAGATTTTCTGCTGTATCCTTTCATGAGAGATCATGGCTTACCCAAATTTGCTCTCCCCCCTTGTAGATTTCCTTCTCATTGGGTTTGTGCACCTGTAGATCCCACTCTGAAATTCCCACTGTTGTTTTCCTAACCCAACATATGTCCCAACTCAACATGAACACAAAACTTAGGCTCTTAAAACGTCAACTCATTAAGGTTGGAAAAGATAATCACATCCAACTGTCAACTAAACATCACCATGGCCACAAAACCAGCCTCCCTACTCTCAAGCAGATCAACACTCCCACTCAACTTGGTGTCATCTGCAAACTTACTGAGTGTGCATTGATCCCCTTATCCAGATCATCAGTAAAGATATTAAACAGAACTGGCCCCAAAATGAGCCTTGAGGAATATCACTTATGATCAGTTACCGGATGGATTTAACTCTATTCACCACAACTGCCTGGGCTTGGCCATCCAACCAGTTTCTTATCATTCTCTTCAGGAGAATGAGGGAAATAATGAGTTTTGTGACTTAATAAAATAGATGTCTTAAATTAATAAATTTCAATTTATTAGGGGACTAGATATCCATTCTGGAAATGCAATGCTATGTACATTCTACAAGTTCTCAAGTGCCACCTTTCTAGGGAGAGTTCATTGACTGTAGTAGGATGCAGATGACTTCAAATAGAATGAAGAAACTCCTGAGTAGTACATTTCTTGGCTCACTTGCTGAGGTTTATAGACATTAAAATATTAAAAATTACCTTTGAAACTATTGTCATGAACTATCATTGAACCATATTAGTATCTAGTCTGAGAATCAAGTATTGAGTATTTCAATCCTGTTTAATACAAACATGGTGACATTCAAGTTTTTTGTCATGCACAGCATCTCTAAGGCTTTTGTATTTCAGTCATTCATAATATATAAAGAAAAGAAATAGCTTTAGTTCCAACATTATCTATACATGGAGTAAAAAAAAAAACCCACACCACAACAAAACAAAACAACCAAACCTAACAATTCTGTGTATCCTTCATTCATCAAAGACATTTTCCCAAAACTTACAGTTGGATTGAAGATGATTGGACCATAATTTGAAGTTCAAAATCTAAAACTGACCTCTGAAGTAATGGTAGCAATATATATTCCCAAATCTGGTAAGCATCATTGTTATGTGACCCTATTTGTCATAAGTTGTCTTCTGAATGTTAAGCAAGCACAAAGGCTCTGTCTGTGTCATCATGGGCTCATCAGTGACACTGAAAGACAGCTACTGAAAACATCTACATGTATCTTATGTTAACTGGATGACCTCATCTATTTTTCCTCAAAGACTTAATGCCCAGTTTTTCTCTGCCTTTACTCCTAGCCATGGCTCTGGAGTTTCTATTTTTGTTGCCATATTAATTAATAGGAATCCAAGATGCATATCATTGTACATAACCTTAATATTTCCTATGCATGGTTGCTTCTGTATGTACACCACTGTGAGCAACTCCCAAACAATAAAGTAAACAAATGAATGTTTACTCTGCTGAAGAAACTTTATCAGAACAGTTCTGTTCAAAGAAATACAGATGGAAAATCTCACCACATAATGCATGTAAAATACTCCAACAGATTGTCAACATATTGCATCTCCAATGTACTACAGAAGCTGGTTTTGTTTGTGGTTTGTTTTTTTTTTTAATATATTTTAAGAGAGGAGACCTGTGCTGATAAAATACAAATAGTTAATAAATCAAGGTGATACCTGAAGAATTGGGTTCTGTGAAAGCAGATGTCTAAAACCTTCTGAGACTCTTAGATAAAGATGATTTAATAATTTGGTTAATTCTGAAACAACTTTGAGAAAACTTTTTGGATGTTAATCATCACCAGTTCCTCATTTTTATCAAACCTCTTTTTGTGATTCAGCATTATTGCAATTAACCATTTGTGACAGTATGAACAAGAGCTTATCTTCATTTTTTAAAATATATAGATATAAAAAATAGTCACTCTCCCAGGTTATTTAGGAAAAAGGTTTACAGAGCAACTATTCTGTGATCACCAGCTGTAGTAAAGGCTTTCCTTCCTTCCTTTCAGAGTAAGTTTTCAGATCGAGCATATCACAAAATTTGCGCCATTAATTGGAAATACATAGAACTAGGGTGGAAATAATTTCCAAAATCCAATATTTTCCTTAGATGTTAAAAAATGAACACAGGTGCTCTTCTTATCAGGTAAGAAAAACCACATGTGATCAGGAAAGGATTTTGAAATGCAGTCCTCATTCAGTCTATCAAAAGCATGCTTGGCTGATACTGGAGCTTTTGGAGATGGTTGGTAGGTATACAGGAACCATTAGTTTACTCTCTTTGGTACTAACCTGGTGGTTCATAGTGGTGTTGGCAGTAGATAACAGGGCAGGTGACTGTCATCAAGGAGCTTTGCAACCCATTCATTTTCCTTTTTCTGAATTAAATTTCTAATGAGTAGACAATGACTGACTTATTTTGTAACATACATACATACATGAATTTATTGTAGCTCTGAAAGAAGTCCAGCTCTCTGAAAAAAGATTTTGTGTTTACCTGTATTTTTCTGGGTAGATGAAAAATCTGAAATTCCAGAGACCACATCTATTCTGCTTCATTATTGTTTTAGCAACAAATGATCTTGAAGCACTGTATGCACCTTCTATAACCATTTGTAGCATAGCTCTAGCTATCACCTTTTTTTTCTGTTAATGGCCAGCATAAACCAGTCTCTGTACTCCTTGCAATTTAATCGATGAACTGCAAAACAAATGGTTATAGTTAATAAAATTATATTTTGCCATCTGTGTCCAGTAATGAGAAAATCTGAGTTGTAGGAATGAAAAAGAACGAAGTTTTCTGCCAATCAGATCAATGCAACCAACCTCTTTGCCAGCATTAAATTAGATGTTATATCTTGCTGTGTGTTTCTCTCATTGGTTGCTATGACTAATGAGAATTGCAGCCAAGATGGACATACACGAATTCTGTTTGACCATGAGGAATACAATATCTTTTTCTTTGTCTTTCTATGAGCTTGTGTAGTATGAGTCTACAATGTTATTTGGTCTGAGTGCATCCAAGTCTCACTTATGGGAGGACAATTTTGTTCAGCTCTGCAGTGTTATTTGCTGTTATAAAATCTTATCTATTTCTATAAAAGAAATGTAGAGGATATGTGCAGTTTTACTCCTAAAGCTCTGAAGGATTTCAAAATCATCTGGAGCTGAAGGCAAATCTGGTGCTGCTACTGCACCTTGTAAGGATAATTACAACAATAGAAAAGTACACCTCTGAAACTCATTCTGAGCAGTCTGTTCTCTTGAGAATGAGGATATATAATGTCTGGATTCTTCATAAAGAGGCTACCACAATATTAAAAATAAAATAAAATAAAAAAAACCTTTTATAAGTTCTCTGGGACCCTACAGTATCATTAATATAAGAAAAGATGGTCCTCACACAGAAGTTACTGAAGTACTTTATGTTGATAACTTGATTGTCTAAAGCATGCTAAGGATTTAGACCAGTTCCCTAGGGAGACCTTGTGGTTGGAGTCTACTACAGGCCTCCTAATCAAGAAGAGTCTAGCGGACTACTAGTAGGAAGCATTCCTACTCCAGCTACAGGAGGCATCAGGCTCACAGGCTCTTGTCCTGCTGGGGGACTTCAATCACCCCGACACTTGCTGGAAAAACAACACAGCAAGCAGTAGGCAATCCAGAAGGCCCCTGGAGAGCCTTGATGAAAACTTCCTAACACAAGAAACAGACACCCCTACCCAGAGGGGTGCAATACTTGATCTACTGGTCACCAATGCAGGTGAGCTCATCAGGGATCTCAAGACTGGAGGCTCCCTGGGCTGCAGTGATCATGCACTGGTGGACTTCACAGTCCTGAGGGTCACTAATCAGCCAAGAAGCATAGTCAGGACCCTGAACTTCAGAAAAGCAAAATTCCAGCTCTTTAAAGAGTTACTCATCAGGATACCCTGGGAAACAGCCCTCAAGGACAAGAAAGCAGAACAGAGNGGAAAAGAGAAGACTTCGGGGGGAACCTACTAGTGACTTTCCAGTACCTAAAGGGAACTTACAAGAAGACTGGAGAGGGCCTGTTTACAAAGACCTATAGTGAAAGGACAAAGGGCAATGGTTTCAAATTGGGGATGAGTTGATTTAGACTTGACAGTAGGAAAAAGTTCCTTACCACGAGGATGGTGAAACACTGGAACAGGTTGCCCAGGGAGGTGGTTGAGGCCCCATCCCTGGAGGCATTCAAGGTGAGGCTTGACAGGGCTCTGGGCAACCTGATCTAGTTGGGGATGTCCCTGCCCACTGCAGGGGGGTTGCACTAGATGACCTCCAGAGATCCCTTCCAACCCAAATGATTCTGTGATTCTGAGTTTTAGAGAGGAAGACAGACTACAGGCAATACAGAGATTATGCATTTCCACTCACTGTAGACAAAAGATGAAATGCTTTTGAACCCCCTCTTGGGAGTACTAATGCTATTCTCGATCTAACTATTACTTTTCAGATTTTGAAATATTCATTATTTGGATTAATATCTATGTCCAGGTGTAGGACAAATCTTGCAGGCCTCACTGTATTGCCAAAATATCTCCTATTTCTCCAACACAGTACCATCAACCTCTGTTTTAGTCTTCATCTGTTAATCTATAAAGATCAGTCATCTCTGACATTTCTAAAAATTTTCCATCAGACATAACAGCTTACTGGCCATTTTTCATTCTCAGGAGGCAAATATGAAAAACAGACTCGAGGTCTTGAATCACATGAACTGTGCAAAATAGCAGTCTCGATTTCTAATTATTTTCTTGAACACCGTGGACCGTACTTTGAAGTGCTCAGCAGTGGGCAAACACAGCTTGGTTTCCAAAACATTAAACTTCTTTTTGCCATGTAGCTATCAAAAGTTGGACTGCAGTTCTGTACATCAGGAAATCTGAGAGAAGTAGTTTGTATTTTCAGCTTCTCGAAAGTCTAAGTTTTGTTGTGCCAGTGCCTGGAGGACAACTCAGGTGCACTGTCCATGGTGCTGACAGCGCTGCCTCTGCTCTGAAGTCATTCTCTGTGTAACAGCTCAGCATGGCTAACCTCAGACAAGGAATACTAGAGTCTTTACCACAGGCTGCTCTACATGACCCAGGTTTCTGCAATAGTCTCCTTCCCCATAAAATGATACTACAGTCAGAAGAACATTATCAACCTTAACTCAGTGATATTTATGCAATATTTCGGAGGCTGTCAGAGTGAAAGTTCTAAAAAAATAAAAAATAAAATAAAATTGGGTTTTCTTTATATAAGCACAAGACTTTTCCTAATTCCATGCTGCAGAAGAGTGCAACATTCATAAATATGTAACATTTGTTAATACTGTAATTCTAAGCAACACATTTCAAAACCCCAACCTTTAAAAAAGTGCATCTGTTACTAATAAACAAAGATGATGATTAAAAATATTATGATGGTATTCATGCATTATGATAATCCACCTTACTGAAGAAAATCTAAATGAAAAAGAAAAAATTTATTATAAAACCCTGAACTCTTTATATTTTGAGAAAGCAACAGTTGTCTTAAAATTTAACTAAGACAAAGAGCAAAATTAGATGCAATTAATGGGAAAATAAAAAGAAATGGGAGGAACGCAATCTCTGAAATTTATTTTTCTTTTGTGCATTCTTATGAAAATTCCTGCAATAGATGGTATCTCTCCTTTGTCTTCCTCCATGTTACACATTTATTAGAACATCAGATAAGGCAGTTCAGAAAAACAAACTTTCTGTAGAAACAAATACTTTCTGTAGGAAGGTATGTCCACAGTTCTAGGGAATTCTGAGGGAAAACCTTTGACTGGGGGCTTAGGATTGACTCTTTTCCTTGAAAATGTCATGTAACAGAGACCTTTTCAATCTGTGTTGATTTTCTCAGATTGTTCTCTGCTGCCACAGTATGGTGCTCAGCTACTATTTGAAAACATGAAAACGAGGATCTTTATCAGAGAACGCCGTTCTTTTTATGTATCAGTATGATTGGTTGCCATATATGATTTCTTTTAAAGAGTATGAAAAAGGCTTTAAGCTGTATCTTATACTTCCTAAGAAGTAGAAAACCAATTTTCAATTAAATACCAACTGCTTTACATTTACAAGCTCCTGTCTCCTCATGCTCTTTGTATGTTATTTTGTATTCCAAACAAAGATAAATATTGCTTTCAGTATTTCTGGTTAAAACTCTTCAACAGGAGCTAGCATTTTTTAGAAATGCACTACTTTTTTCTTTCTTGTTTGAATATGTAACACGAGGTCTTAAAATAAGAATGCCACCAGCCTCCCTTATATGTAACTTTGATGTCTTTTTCATTTCACTAAGGGCAATTAAACCACATTGCAATCAAAAACGGATCACAAGCTCTGTACAATATCCCCCAACTATACTTTCTATAGATCTATTATGTTGTTGTGACCCTTAGTTCTTCTTTTCAAGTACATATGGTCAAATACTTGAGGGTAACAATAAGGATGCACTTAGCCAGCTTGGGCCACATGAACTATACTTGCCTGGTTTAGATTATTTTACAATCTACATGAAAACCTTTCTTTATTTTCGCATTCCCACGTGGTGTAAAGATACATCCCAGATTCCCTTCTGACATACAAGCTGAGGTCTTTTCAGAGCTAGCTTTCAGCCTTCAAGGCTTAAGGACAACAAAGATAAAGCCTTACTGGACATGTACATGTCAAGGACAAAGAACTCCAGGATTAGCATGGATTTCTTATGCAAAAGGTCTTTACTCATATACTACTAAAAGGACTGCTGAGCAGTGCTGGGACTCACTTTGCACACAGACATTCAGCGTATTTACAGACAACTAAAAAAGGGTTGCAGAACACATTACTTAAAACAGCTTCTCCAACTAGAAACAGATAAGTGACAAAACATCTGAAAATGAGGTGAAAGGCAAATAAATGCTACCTTAAAATTACAAGACAGAAGATGAATCAGAAGGGAGAGTGATGGTATGTAGAAACCTCAAACTCTGAATGTGACAACAATTTTTGTGTTTATTTTTGAATGTTTTGCTACATTACGTTTAAAGTGGTAGTAAATGGCTTCCAGTCTTAGACACAAATCTTGTTCAGTGGGAATTTTATAATATTGGGAATTGGAAATGGGAAATCATTTCTACCCCATTGTGAATTTGCTTGATTCTTACACTAGAAGGTGTGAATGAAGACACTGGCCACATCCATTGGCTACCAATGACTGTTCTTTACATATCCTACAATCAGATCTCTGATTTTAGCTCTCAGCTTCAGTGGTGTCAGTGTACTCTAGGTAAAGGTGAAATGTTAGACAAGCAAGTCCCTGGGAGCGTATTAAAACAAACTTTTACAAAGAATGAAAATAAGTCAACCAATAGTCAGATCGATTTACCTGCATATAAAGCTGAAAACATCATCACTCCTCTGTACTTTATAAGTAGGTTTGGCTGCAAACACTGAGAATCTGGGCTTAAAGGCTATGATTTTATTTTCCTGTAGTCATGTTATAGTGTAATACAAGACAATGGCAAAACATTAGGACACTAGGCCTTAATCTTGCAAAGTGTTGATTGTTCTGACCTTGGAGCTTAAAGGCATTTTTACACACATTTAACTTGATGCCATAAACTGTGCCAGTGACTTCTACAGGACAATTTAACATGCTTAAGTTTAAATCTATGCTTAAGTGTTTTGCTGGATCACAGCCACAATGCTTGGTTTACACAAATTATGTGAACAAGATTTTGCCCGAGGTATTTAGAGATTTCAATACATTATATTTACATTATATAGCTAGTATAAAGCTAAATCAATAAGTAGTTCTTTCTTTCATTAAAGGCATAAATCCAAATCCTTTGGACTGAGCAGACTTTGAAATTGTTAGATAAACCCTCAACCCCAAAGTCTTAGCCCTACAGGTAATGTGGACCAGGCTGAACACCTTCTGGGTCTATAGTCAAAGAATGCAGATTAAAATGCAACTCCAGCCCCACAGATGCATTACACAGTCACCATTCAGGAGTTAGCTACAAACCAACTCAAACACAGTCAAAATCCCAGCAGAGTCAGTGCAGTAAAGCGCTACGGGGCAAATGTAGCTAATAGCTCCACATAGCACGATTTCCCCTACATGCAAGTACATTCAGCATCCTATCAACATGGTAATTATTGCTTAACACTGTGCTACAAAAGAGGGAAAACAAATTTCTGTAAATGGAAGTGAAAGAACAAATGCATTCTAGGGTTTTCACAGGTTTCTAAGGGCCATACTTATCTTCAAAATATTGGCACGTTCTTCCGGGCAACTAGGTATGTCTTATAAAACTTTAAAGGCTTTACACTGGTGTACATGCAGGACCTCAGACATGCTTTTTAGATGGAATGATGTTAAATGGTTGTACTTTGTTACTTCCCAAGCACCAACCAAAACAAGGCACTAAACATGGAAAGTAAAATAGGTGTCCCCTGTCCCCAAAAGCTTAGCGTGCAGTAGCAAAAGACAGCTGCCCTGATCTGGGGGTTGACCTGACCTTGTGAGCAAAGGCAGTTTGTTTCCTATTGGGATTATAGCTATCACACTGAGCTGTGTGGCACTCAACTAAGCAGTAGGAAATGCTGAGGACAGGAATAAGCAAAACCTGCCTCTTACCTGAAATTTGCTATTGCCATCAAGCAAGTATTCAGTCCCCAGAATTCCCTCCTGCACTTAGGTGTTAGTTCAGGTATGTCAGGACAACTGACTAGATAATTCATGTTTTCTCTCCAAGTTGAACCCTGGAACAACTATGTATTATGCCAGCTTCTCTGGAAATGCAGGTGTACATATTAGATGATGGAGCAAATAGGGAGCACAAAAGACATCAGGACAGGGAGGAGAGGTCACAGACCAAGGTATAAAGCCACTTGAAATGGCAATGAGATGGGGATATTGAGTGTGCAGAAGAGGACATGACTGCTTTGTGCAGTCCTGATATTCAAAGCACCTAAGAGCTATTTTGGACTTTCCCTCCACAACTCAGAGATGTGGCAAACGAATGCGAAAGAACAAAGCAGACCAAGTAACATAAGAACAGTGAACAAATGTCACAACTTCTTTCTTGGAGTTAGCTAAGGAAAGTACAAACTAAATGGAAAGAAAAGGGAAGGTTAGTTTTGAGCCAAAGAAAGCGTAAGCCAGATGAAGGACAAGTGTGGAGTAAAGTTAAGATGAAGAGCCTGACACGGAAACAGGAAGAGCCAGGAAACAAAAGGCCAACCTGAACAGCTGCAGAAAGTCCAGTGAAAACTTCAGAAGAGTCACTGACTTTCCAAAGGTTTCTCTGTATGGCTGCTATAGGATGAAAGGGTGTAACTGGGGACAAATGCATAAAAACAGTTAGTATAGACTAACACTACCACATATAATTCATTCACAGTCATTCCTTTCAGGAATTTTTCTTCTTATAAAGCAGATCATAACTTTTTTTTCCTGCAAGTGCTTTCTCAACTCAATGGATTCCTTATACTCAAAGCTTCTTTTTTGTGAAGTTCCAAGCATTTTTATCCTAAGAGTTTTTAAACAGACAAGGGTAGTTATAAAATGTGAGCTGCAAAACTGACTTAAGATTTGAACTTTTCTTCCCCATTTAAGATTTGTTACTCATAGTTAGGTAATGACTGATCTATGCAAGTTCTTCCAGAAATCATTTTTTCTACACGAAACAGTTTTGCTTCTGGAATTTAAGAAAGCACCAGCTTATACATTTAGTAACCTTGCACAATATTAACTGCAAATTATTTGAGTTTGTTTTTTTTCTAAAACTATATATTGCTGCCAACTTAAACCAAAGTATTTCTTGTTTTCACCATGAACATTTGTATATAGCCTACAGACAGATGGCAATTTTTAACAGTAACATAGTTTATAGTTTTCCCTCTCCTTCCTTGTCTATGATTCCCACAAGCCAATTTGTCTCCCAGAACATCCTTTAAATTCTAACAAAGAAATTTTCCTTAAAACTGATGGTATAGACTAGTTCCCTGTTATTTTTCATGTTATTTATATATAATTTTCCTGGTAGCACACTGTTCTATTATATACTATAAATCATATTTTATTTCAGAAAGAACTGTTGGTGGTGTTATTTTTAGTTTCAACTCTACTTCTACTGATATCCAACCCAGCTAAGAGAAGAGCTGTAGGAATATATAAAATCTCACATACAGTTTTGGGAGGGCATCCATATTATCAATGTTATGGGAAAAGGAGTACTAGAAGAGCAAATAGATACACCATGGAATAAAGAGAATGTGCCCGAAACATATAGGTGTAATTTTAGATTCTAGAGAAATGAGAAGTTGGATTGACATTTGTTAAGCATTATTTCTGTGACCTTTTTCAGACCAAGTAAATTGCCACAAATTGCAGTTAGATAACATTTCAACCTAGTTGCAGTGAGATCCACTGGAAAGTACAGTATCTGATACCAACATGATTTCAAAAGTATGATACATCACACTGAAGCTTGTATCTTCTTTTTTGGAAGACAGAGAGTATACTTTTCTTTTACAGAACTGTTATTACATAACCTAACACTGAACAGAGAAATGGGAAATTTAACCTTAGAAAAATTGTCTATTTTCTTCGCTTCATGATTTAAAACAGTCATAAGTGAGCAGTTAAAGTGGACCAATAGATTTCAGTAGAACTGATCAACTATTTTTACTGGGGTACCTAGACATTTAGAGGGTAAATATATATTTGATCAATGAACCAGCAACATGACATCTGGTCTGCAGTTTTACAGTCTTATGGCCTCATTCTGATCTCTCTGATACCAACATAAATCAGGAGCATCTTACAGAAATTAAAAGCAAGCACCAAAGTGGTGTGGAGTGAGAATGAAGCACTGTGTTCCAATCTGTTTCACTCAGTAGCTCATGTCTGACTTAGAGATTGGCTCACTTACAGAGCTCTACATTAGGCATATTGCTTCTTGTTTTAAAATATGTATGTTTAATATTTAATTTAACAGAATTCCATATTCCACTCTCTGTGTACTGTGGAAGTCCCTTTGAGGCTTGTGGTTTGTATGTGCAGTTGCAATTCTCCTCAAGAATAATTCGGAAGCACCGTTGCCTAATGGGGTGAAAGGAAGTATCTGTCTCAAATTCATCTTGGTTCTCTTTTGAGTAACAAAAATATCACCAAGCCAGTGGCAATTTGTAAAGGGGGCTGTAGAAATTGAGCTAGGCTCACCAAAACTCTAATTTATTTTGTCTGATAGTGGAATACTAGTAGAGGGGTAGAGGTTTCATCAATTGTCCACATACTTCAAGTGTGCACAGCTAATTTAGACCACCAGGTTCAAACAGTAACACACTTAAAAATGTTGCCAATCCTGAAACAATGCTACACGTAACTGTTACTGCACATGAGACTGGATAAGTATCATAAAAGATATACTGTAAATGTAAATTAAGCCAGTGCTTATATCTTAATAGAACTATGAAATTCATTTTTCATTACTGTACACTGCACTACATTGCATACTATATATGCTGAGATGGAGAGACATCAATAACATGCAAAACATAATTTCACATTTTAAAACAATGCTTACAGATTTTGAACTTATGACCTGCTGAGACAAACCACAGAACATCTGAAGTTACCTAAGGCCAACAATGGCAGAATGAAAATGGCAGTTTAAATGATACCTGGGTGACCATTGTAGTTAGCTTGCAGGAAAGACTATTTTCAAGACCATTTGGCACATCTTGAATGTGAGATAGCTCTCTGAAGTAAAGAATATAAACATTAAAAGGTCAGAAATAGAACAGCTAAGTCATCCCTTCACACTGGCAATGGGAATCTTGCCATTTGGCTCCAAACCACTTTGCCATTCTGCATCCTAACGACAATTACATGTCCCATACTGATATTTCACTTTCAATTTTCATAGAATTAGTGAAAGTATTTAAGGAGTTAATGGAGGCATAGTACTTTCTTTAGAGAAAATATGAAATTACATTAGAAATTAGATTGCCTTGAAAACATTACATGCAGCAAAATGTGCACTCAGAAAGCCTTCAGGAGCAATCAGCTAAGCATGGTTTCTTGTGACTTGCATTTTACTGTTCCACGACAAAGAAAAATAAAAAACCCCAAAGATGTGTGGTGACATTCTGTTGTCTCCAAGAGGCACAGTTCAAAACTTGATAAGCCACAAGAAACAAAATTGTTTCAAACCATTCTCTATCCTCACAATCACAAAGTGCTGCAGGGAGCTATAAAATTCCCCAGGAATGAATCAGAGGGTGTTTGTGGCTACATGGCAGCTTGACAGATACACCAGAGCCTTCCCCTAATCATGTTCCCCTGCTTCAGCCCTGTGCCCAGCATGAGGACTTCAGAGTTTGTCCTCAGATGGCGTTTTTGAAGTTACCTTTCACCATGTGCTACCAGGGGTATCGTCTCTTCGCCAGGAATAGAGCTTTTAAGGGCCTCTTTATGCCAATCTGATTCCTCTTATCTTACATAAGGGGCCAGAGCAGGGCCAGAGCTCACTTTCTTAGCTCTAAATCTATCCTATATGGCACGCAATTCTCTAAAGTACAGCCAGCTTCTGCTTTGATGAAGCACTGTGCAGTGAAGACTGAAGGATCCTGTTTTTCACCATTTAAAGATGTATGATAGCAACAAAGCTCTATGTTAAAATATTTAACTCGCAGAGAACTTATGGAAATTGTCTATTCAAGCTCAGCACAGACATTAAATTACCAAGCTGTTCTAGGACAGTTGTGTGTGGAGGAAAGCCAGAAATGCTCTGAGATTGTAATGTTACTGACAAAGATTACAGCAAGAGGCTGATTCCGAAGCTTTTTATACAGATCAGCATGGTGAGCTGCAAAATGTTACCATATCAATTTCTGCAAAACATACTGTGTGTGTACATATAGATATAAAATCAGGACTTACACACAGTACATTTCCTGCCACATTTTGAATGGCATCTGTTTGTTTAGTTTGCTGAAATATGAAAAATAATGTTTAGCAACTCCTGGTAACACAATGTTAACAAGATTTCAGAGTATAGCTCTGACAAAATGCAGATAAAAGAAAATTCCTTCTATCTCAATGTTTTAATCAGCCAGATCAGGGGTTTGATGAATATGCAAATGTGACTGTTTATACACTATTTTCAGAGTGAAAGGAAACAAATTCAGTTTCATTATAAAATTAATGACAGCTCTGTCCTCTAAGATTAATAATTAAAACCCTACACATATTAAGATGAGAGTGCTCTTTTCTCTCACCTCTGAAGATTTTACTTTTCTATTTTTTTAATATCCCTTTCCCTCATAATTGTTTGTCCCTCTAATTGGAATGATTAATAATTAAGGCCAGTTCAGGAATATGTAATAGTCATATTTAGAGCAAGGACTGTACTTAACTAACAAAAAGGTTAAAAAAACCCAAACCCTTTTGTTAATTCACTTTTTACTCTTCTCCATAAGTTAACTTTTTCCTCTGAGTTTTATGCCACCTTTAGTGATCTCAATGACCTGCTCTCATGCCAGAAGCCTTTTATTTATTTATTTCATTCTGATTTTCACAGTATATGCTGGGATTCTTTTTAAAGCCTCAGCTGCTGGGACCAGCAGCCTTCAGAGGAATCACAGCTTTCTTTTTCTGACACACACACACTACAAGTTTAGACCAAACCAAATCTCATAGAAAAAAAGGAAGAATATGAGACAAGTGCACTATAAAGTCTGAGAATGCAGAAGCAGGAATAAACCCAACTAAACAAACAAACAAACCTCAAGGTTTTAGCCATTATTTTTTAATCTGATGATTTCGGAGGTGGGAGTGGCTGAGTTGTGCTTTCCAAACCCTCAGGACAGACACCATTTCAGAGAAAGGATAGAGCAAAGTGAGCAGAAGTTCTGCCTTACCATTAACCCTCCTTCCTGCTATCACATGTCATCTTTGTGTGGCCACAAGAATCTATACTGAGAACACTAAACCCCTTTTAATTTCAAATCACTAAAGCAGGCATTTTTAGGAGTAAATAAAAGAAGTAGTTTGTGTATGTTTTGCATGATTTTGCTGCAGAAATCTATATTCTAGTTCCAAAGACCCATATTTCCTTCTGAAAATAAAAGCCCTTCCAGAAAGACAAATGGACAGACATTTCTTCAATAAATCACATTTCCTCAATAAAGCTGTTTCAGTTTCATCTTTTAATGTCTTTAGAGGTGAATTGATCCTGCCTGGGAATTTAGCATTGCCTTGCATATCGCAAAGGAAATATTTTATGTGAAATTAAATTAGCATTTGTCTCTATTTCACTGTGCAGGTACACTACCTCATGTGTCATTGATAGCAGTAAAACAAATATGTATGTGGATGTGCTTTAGCAGAGATGATGAATTATACTCAACAAGCATTTAAGGGTAGACATTCATAACGAAGCCTGAGAGTTGGCAAGCACACCCATTACTTACCACACTGAGTCCTAGCAACTCTCTGCAAAAGTAGTCCATGTTCCTCCTCTGGAGGTTGTCAAGGTAGTGCTGTAGGCGAGTATAGGTGTAGGGGTAGCAGTAAGCAAATTGGTAAGTGTCATCCTCTCGGTCAAAGCAAAAAGCAAATGACATGACATAGTTCTTCCTGTGGTCTGGGCAGCGATAGTAATACACGTTTTTGGAGGGTATTCTTTGCCTGAAAAACACAAACAATATACATTGACAGATGCATACGTTGCCACAGGAAAGCTAGAAAAAAGGCTTTGTAAGATTTTCTCTAAAGCAAATAAAGTATAACAGCTTGAGTAGATCTCAGAGCCTGTGTTTCCAAAAGCAGACAACCTCCATGCCAGGGGCCTGTGTGTAGCACAGATACTGTGCTGGTGTGCCAGTCACCAGGTGCCCAGGCTTTCAGGGGAGAGCATCACAACTGAGGAAACCCACTACCATGAAGTGAAAAGGATGCACAGGCAGTTAAGTTATCCTCTACCTTGCTATCAAGCAGACACAATCTCATAGCACTACACAGGCTTAAGGCAAACCTCTCTCTGGAGTGTGGCTACATTCTTTGATACAGATCTAATTCACCAGCACAGAGATGAGGCATGATTAATGAAGGAATGTCAGTATAAGGTGACATTGACAGAACTGTTATAGAAATTCAGGACATGTTTATATTTTTATTATCCTTAATAGTCATGGGGATATATCAACACCTAGCTGATAAATGGAGGAAAAGATAAATTCTGAAGGTAAAAAAAAATAACCCAAACAAAAAGCTTTAGGTATGCAAAATAGCCTGGTCCTAAATTAGAAAGCAAAGGAGAATAGGGTGTTTGGTCCTGTTCCAAATTGGATTGCTGCCCTCTTCAAGAGTTCTGGCTTATCTAACAAGATAAAAATGAACATACATGATGGTAAATAATAAGAGACATTGATGTCATTGTTACAAAGTTGGTATCTGTTTAAGGAATAATGAATGTCAGCCTAGCATCTTTCACCCTATTTCAATTAATCAGTTATTTCTTAACAGAAATAAGTAATATTTCAGAGGTGGATCACAAACTTGTTCTATGGACTAAAGAAGTCCAATATTTCTGTTTGTACCCTTTCTTCATTTCATAGATAGATTTTTCCATCTTTATTTGTAAAGGAGATTCTCTAGTCATGCCATGCACTTGTAATTTGATGTAACTAACTTACCAGTCATGTTTAGCAACAAAACACTATGGTCCTGCAGACTCTTACTGATTCAATTATACAACATTATAAACAGGTCTCATCTAATGATTGGAGCAGATCTGAGCTAATCTAGGATCATGGTGAGGGAAAACATAACAAGATTTACAGACATAGCAGTAGTAATGTGCCTCTTTGTAATAGTTCCGAGAAGCTGGTCTACTGCAGAGCATCAGTTTTGGCCTTTCATTGCTCATATGAAATAGAGGACAAAACCCTCTCATTATGCAGAAGTACGTGTTTGCCAATTAGCAAATCACTAAGGAGTCTGATCAGCAAGACTCAGGATCTACAAAGAGAAACAGAAAGGAATTGAGATGTTCTTGACAAAGTACAATAAAGAGCCAGTGATGCAGTTAATTAGACTTGAAATAAGAATTTATTTGCCCCTTTTATTGCCCTGGTTCTTGAACATCCAGCTTTTTTGGTTAAGTAAGACACTTATCACTAAGAACTGAAAATTAAGCCACAAAAATGAAGGACAGAAAAACAATTCTTTTTTTTTTTTAAAAGTATCAGTAGGGGAAAAATGCCACCAGCTGTGTGCATGCAGTACCCCAACCTAATAGCTTTTTCCAGTATCTTAACATATTTCTATCATTCGCCCTGACTCTGGAGTACTATAGGACATCCCTCATTTGATCTCAAATCAAGCAGATGATATGGCAGTGGGTAAATGTATTCTAGTTCCCAGTCCTCAAGCCGTAATGCAAGTTTAAACAGTATGTTGCTGAGTTGTTGAACTTTATTTGTTTCCAAATTAGCAGGGGAGAAATAATAAAGAACAAGCTTCACTTAATGCTATAAAAATTTCATGTAAAACGAGACCAATAGGAGGAAATTCAGGATTTTAGAAAGGCTAATGCTAATTGAAATTCATCTGCTGATAGTTAATGTTTAAATGACACACAGTTCTCCTTGGTTCAATAACTTTCTACTTTTAAGCAAGTTGAAGACAACTTTGTTAATGTATTAAAGGCACTTCTGATATTTCACTCCCTTTCCCCTTCATTATAGAAGCTAAGCATCTGTTTTATTATCCACTTTGCCACATCATTTTATGGCTGCATTTGGCTATTATGGCTAATCTTGATGTCTAGGACATCTGGTATTGACATTTCACTATCTGGTGTCTGACACAACAGCAGAAACTAGCCTCTGTTCTAAGGTTTAAATTCACCCTCTCAGGGCAGAAAGTGCCCAAAGAGAAAGTTCAAACTGTATCTTCCAAAAATAATTATAATGGTACTCCTGTCACTGCTAATCTATTTTTATCTCTCCTAGCACTTTGTCACTGCTAATCTATTTGTGAGTCATATAGAGAAAGAGAGTTAGTGTTTAGATACCAACAACACATCTTTACACACAGGAACCTAATCAGATTGAGATCTTATCAGAGAATTAAAGAAAAAAAAGATTAAAAAAAAAAAGAGAAAGAAAAAGAAAGAAAAGAGACACAGTGCTAGATATCACCAACTGAGTTTTTGATAACGAAAAGACATTGCTCAGTTCTTGAATTAACCTTTGTGTCCTAGACACACTATTGTTTACTCTTTCCCTTTTTTGTTCTATGCCTTCTGGAAAAGGACACCCACACACTGTGGCAGCAGCTGCTCCTATTAATTTAAAGCTATTACAAAAATTAAAATTAAACCCAATTACTTTGGCTGGTTTATAGCAGGGGAACGGCTTAGTCTGATTGTTCCCTCTGGTTATGGACAAAAACAATATTCCTACCTACAGGCAGCTGCCAGTGGAATACTAATGCATCTATGGCCTGGCAGGAACAGATTCAGAATGCAGTCGAACTGCATTTCTTCCTAGAGAAAAAGATCTTATCATGGATCTGCAGAAATGCACCAACTTCTTACACTGTAAGTCACAATGAAGCTGATTTGTAGTTAGAGGTAGCAAAGCAAACTGATGGTGGAAAGCTTGATGCTCAGATTTGTCATTTTGCATTTCCAGGCAGCTCACACTAAGAAATGCACCCTGCTAATTGACACACAACTGCCTGGATTTTGTTGCTTCTCAATGGTTGTTTAAAGGAGAACCACTCCAATTTTAAGTACAGCCACAGAGCATAGCACGCAAGCAACTAATTTTGAGTCTGGTTTTAAGTAATCTATTTACAGAAATTAAACTCGATATTTTACGCCATTTTGAAACAAATTCAGAGTGCCTAGCCTTAAAGATAAATGAAAAATTCTTTCTGTCAAAGGAAGAAGGAAACACAGAAAGGAAGATTTTGCTCTCTATTCTGACTCTCCTAGTCCAGTGCCAGTCAAAGGCTTAAGCCAGTGGATTTGAGTGTCCTCTGTCTGACAAGGTAGCACTCCCAACCCAGCAGATTTGTTACTCCAAGTGTGAATGTACATGTGCTTGTCTGTTCCTGTTTGCTATATTGCTGTCTGGAGTCAGGACATTTACTCTATTTTGGTAGCATGCAAAGAGATCAAATTTGTCAGTTTAAAAAACGAACAAAAAAAAAAGACAAGAAAAATAGAGTCCTCAGAATTCAGCCTCAGAAACCTAAACTTCACAGGGGCTAGGATTTCATTGTTTGTTACCAAAACAGGCGCTGAGGGCTATCACTGAGCTTTGAAAATACTACCCCAACAATACTTCTATTTTGAATATAATTTTAACTTCAAGTCTAATAATTTTGATCTGAAAAGAAAACTTTATTATCTGTTTGTTTTGTTGTTGTTTTTTTCTTTCCTCTGCTACCTTATTTCCATTTGAAAGTTGGGACTTAAGACTTTACGGAACAAACACTGGGGGGGGGATGCTGTTGTGTGGCATCTGTTCTTTAAGTTTCAAACACATAAGGGTACTAATCCAATCCTTTTTTGGTACCACAAGATAAATAATTAGAAAATACTGATCTTTGGAGTGTTCATCCTCCCCTACTGCACAACCAAAGCAGGAAGCTTTTGCCCAGCCAAATTCCCAATGACCCGAATGAACAGCCTAAACAGTCTTTGGCTCATTTTTAATATGGCACTCATGAAGTAATTATTCAGTTCCTTGCCTCTACAGGATTGGGTTAGACATATCACAGTCAGTGAACTTCAAAGCAGGATGATGATCTTTGGAGGAAAAACAAAAAAACTGCAGGTGCTGTAAGCGATCAGTGGCCAAAAGAAAAATTAAGTGATCCGATTTGTAGAGAAATGCTCAAGTGAATCTGATTGCAATGTAGAGTTAGCTGTGGTGACACACTGTGGTGATCATTTTCAATTGCCATCAATTTGCAGATGTAGGGATACAAGTTAACAAGTTTGCAACTTTCAAAACTTGTGTCTATAATTCAAAGAGCTAAACCTGAGTCACAGTCTCGGAGGAAATTAAGCCTAAATTTTGAAGACATTTGAAGAACAAAATCTGATTCCAATCCAACTGTGGAAACCAGCCTTCAGGTATTTATTGTTGCTACCCAAAGTACTAGATCTAGCTACTCCTTTGGAGTGTTCAGATTTTATTCTTAAAGCTGCATATTCCTACTTATGAACTGCAAGAAATCCAACAAAATCTAGAGGAAAAACTAAGGATGTTAATCATGGCACTGCAAACTTCTGGGAGACAGCCATTTCAAAATGAAGGCTCTACTGACTTGTTTCTCTGTTAGTCTAAGTCATTATTTTTCTTTCTGCTTATTCTTGTTGACAAGTGAGGCTGACCATCTTCAAAATTCCTAGCTTACTTCTGACAAAATAAGTTTGTAGGGGTTTTTTTTGCACATAATTTTATATTTGATTCACAGAGCATGGAGTGAGACGGTGACTATGTCAGATGGTGTTAAATATTTTTTACAGATAACTGAATGGGTTTTGGCACAGCTAACTCAGTTTCAGACACTGAAAAATAAGTCCTGCATTTATTCTTGCAAATATGTATTAGAATCTTCTCCAGATATTTTTATCATTTTAGCAATCTACTATGAACCTCAAGGCTTTCCACCCCTACCAAAAACCTGATTTCTCCTTAAGTATAAAACCCAAAATATTGTGTAATTCAAAAGCTTTAAAAAAAAAAAAAAATTAAAAAAAAATCTACAGACAGTTTTCAAGAGTTAATGGCAACTGAAATAATTATGTAGCCTATATAAAGATTGTTCAGGAAGTCAAATAATAGTCACCTGTACTGCTTGTAAACTCACTGCATTCTTTACAACTTCAAGGGAAAAACACAGGGGTTTTTTACTATTTTTCTCTCTAAATAAACAATTAAGCAGTGAGAAGGCATATTTAATTCTTTTTGGGAATTTATGTATTTTAAATGTTTGTAATAAATATGGTAAAACTTCATTAGTAATGGGTACCCACATCACTGCTAGTCTAAACTGGCATACTTTTTTTTAGTGAGACCTGCACATCAGAACCACACAAAATCAGTCCCATCAACTGATACTAAGGTAGTGAAAATATCCTAGAAGTATGTTACTATCAGTTTAGAACCTGAAAGGCCAAATCTATAAACAGATTCACACAAGCAAATGTTTTGAGACTAATTCCCCATATTTCATAAATGTTTGGATACATTCAGGAGAAACTTGCTAGAAAATCTTTAACAAAACTGTATCTTCAACATAGTGCAGAGTTCTGACAAGGAAAATTCAGTGGCAAGGAGAAACAATAAATAGAAAAGAGGAGAGGGAAATTGCCCATTGTTCTGTGTTTGCAGAGTACTATACGACCTAAATCAAGAGTCAACCAGTGGAAGTCATTATTCCTCAAAGTAAGTGCTGAGAATCACAGAATCACTAAGGTTGGAAGAGACCTCTAACATCATCAAGCCCATTCATCAACCTGTCTCCTCCATGCCACTAAACCATGTCCCTAAATATGATTTTTAAACACCTCCAGGGACAGCCACTCCACCACTTCCCTGGGCAGCCTAAACCTCCAATGTAAACCTCCCCTGGTGCCACTTGAGGCTATTTCCTCTTGTCCTCTCACTGTTAACCCTGAAGAAGAGAACTACTTCTCTACAACCTCCTTTCAGGAAGAAAGGGCATACCTTGTGGGAGCACAGTGAAGCAGTATGGAAGGGTCCCTACTAGCACATCAGGATTATAAGATATAAAGCAATGCTGAAAAGTTGGTCCTGGTTTCTGCTAGAAGAAACAAAATCATCACCAGAATAAGCATAACATTCTGAAGAGGAAGGCTGCTAAATTAAGAGCTGACAAGAAATATTTTCTAAAATGACTGAACTACTTTTAGCACCTTCCTATAAGACAGGACAACACTGCATCCCCCAAATGAAGAGAAGTGCTGTTTTAAGTTCTCCAAACCTCAATATGATTTGGTGGGAGGAGGTTTACTTCAGTATTGTCCATCACTTATTCGTCTGTCTCCCCTAAACATAAAACACGTTCACAGAGGTGCAGAGTTGGCATAGTGCCTTCTTTTGACAAAACACTTTAATATATCTTAGGGGAGCTGCTAGCAAAATCTAAAATCTCTTGCCAGCAGCAGATGCAAGTAGGATCTCCAGTGGACAAGCAGCTGATTTATCTTCTTTTCTCCCTCCTGCCTACCACTATAACAAAAGCTATACTCCTTCCTCTGTCTTTTGTTTATTCTGTCCAGTTGCTAAAGCTTATACAGCAATGACTTTTCTCTGAAGAAGCAGTTCCAATACCACAATTATTCTACAGAAACTCGCTTTTAAACTGCAGAGATAATGAATGGTGCTGATTTTTTCTGCTGTCGAAATATGATTTGCCTACTGACCACAGGTGTTTCAGCCATGTATTTCTTCAATAGCACTATCTCTACACAATACTTATAAATGAAAGAAGAAAGAGAAGGAGAAAAGCTGACTTTCCACAAAATACCAGAACAAGAAAACAGTAGAGTTAGCCATACATGCATTGTGATTCTCTGAAGACATCATGAATGCAATAGAAGGATGCAGGAACCACCATTTCTGTCCTGAAATGCAGCTACTAGGAACAGACAAGACAGGTGAGCCCAAACTGACCAACTGAGTATTCCATTTCATACACATCATTCTCAGTATAAATTTAAGGGCAGTTCCCTCTCTGCCCTCTTCTTCAACTCCCTTGCAATCCTGTTTCAGGCCCAGCTTTGCTGCTTCTCACTTCTGAGTCCAGCCTCCAAGTTCCAGCTTCCCTCTCTCCCCCGAGTTCAACTACAGTAACATAGTGACCAGAAAGGAGAGCGGGAGGTTTGGATCTTGGTGCTGGCTCTTTATCTATATTTATATATGTATTTGTCTGCTGTTACTGCTTTTCATTAAAGTAGTTGAAGTTATTTTGCCTTTTTCCAATCCACAAGTCTCATTATTTCACTCAAACCATAACACAGATTCTGTAGCCATAAAAAAAATGTCTACCAATAACATCAGAAGACAGTTTGAATACACTGACATCAGGGAGAAAATAAGCATTTAAAACACAGAAGAAAGCATTTCACTGACTGGATCCAAAAGGAAGACAGGTTAGGAGATAGGAAACATGACTGGCACACCACAAGCATACCAGGTTCAAATTGGCCAGAGACACAGTAATAGAATGACTTAGAATAAATGACCTCTTAGGGTCTTTCCCTTATCTACTACCTGTGAAGAAAAAAAACCACCAACCATCAACAAACACCATCACAACAACAACTAAACAAACAACAAAATACCCTGCTTGAGAGAATTGTACTGGAGAAATTTTAGGAAAGGGTGTCTGGTAAGAAATAGTTTATTACTGTTTAGAATCTCTTAAAAATGTGTTTATTTCAATCAGATTTCTCTCCAACAGCCTGTTCAAAGAATTCCAAAGGATTTCATCAAGCAATTTAACCATTAACATAGTATTGTCATGTCTTCATGTCCAAATTCAGCATTTTACTCCATTATTCTCTCCTGTCTCCACTATAATCTGTTATACAACCGCTCCGGATTATATTGACTGGAAAACACTTACAGGATTCATACAGGCTATAAAACTGAGTCCTTGCAATATCTGGAGCATGTGTTGGCCTGGGAATGAGGGACCAACCTCAATACCAAGCTCAAGTCCCTGAAATGCACTACCAGAAGACCACTGGGTCAGTTCTAATAGCCTCTTAGCCTCAATTACCTAATTAGCCTTTTCTTCACTCTCCTCTTCTCCCTTTCCCATCTGTTCTTCTATTCCCACCACTCCCTGTTCTTCTGCAAGAATAATTTTTAAAATCTATGTTAACTTCATTGAGGATAGTCTCAGGTGACTTCTCCTCTATGCAAGAATAATTTATAAGTCTCTTAAGAGCCCCAACTTGAGGAATTATTTCAGCAACATCTGAATTCTGAAGTCCGTTTTTAAAATGTTGATGATTTCACCAAGTTGAGACTGTTAATTTCTGTCATTTTGCTGTGAATTTTAACTAACTACCAAATGAAGGAGAATAGATATGAAATAGATTTTTATTAATTGTAGCTTGATTTATACTGAGCTGTCCTTAGTAAGATCTGAAACCCTCTGGAAGTCTTAGCCTTCGCAACGTATATTATTCCTGATAAAGATCAGAGCATCTCTGATAGTAGATGATGTATGAGCAGGATAAAGACAAAAGAAAACAGGAAATTGTCATCATGGATCAGACTTTGTTAGCTGGGCAAACTTACCCATAATATTATGCTTTATCCTATCGTCTCTCTCTGTGCAATGAAGACTGAGTTCAGTAATTCATTTTTAATGTCCCATTTCTTACGCCTTCTAGCACCTTGTTCACTTTTTCTACCATAACAGCATCTCAGATGGCTTCTGTTATGGAACTGCCAACAGCAGTATTCAGGTTTTTTTCCCTCCAGTTAGAGAATAAGATTTTTCTGTCATTTCCTCCACATATTAACTTCTCATTTATCAGAACTGCACCTTCTCTATCTATCTGAGTAACTTGTTTAGACCACTAGGAAGTTTCTAATAGTGTGCTACAGGCTTAAATTACTTAAGTAATTACATCTTTGTAAGTGTTACCATCTAGTCCTTCACCTCTCTCCCCAGATCATTAATAAATATATTTAGCATATGACCTGATAGGTAACTTTAAGAAAGGCAGCTGCTAGACTTTTACTATGATGAAAACTGATCACTTAGCCCTCTGCCTTTTTGTTTCCTTGTCAGATTTTGATCTATGATGATGCTTGCCCTGTTACCATATGTGACTACTTAGCCTTTGTAGCAGTCTTGTGATAGACTTTGTCACAACCTTTTAAATAGTCAAACTATGTTATATCAGGCAGCTTGGCTCATAAGCCTGGTAGCTAAACCTAAAGTTGAGGAAACATTCCTAGGAATTCCCAAAGGAAAAGTGCACCTTGGCATCTAATGGAATCAAAAGAGATAAACAGAAGAGACTAGTGGGCAAGCCAGAAACACCTTCCGATGTGATTTGACTGGGCATTGTCAGAGGCTGGGCTTGAGGGACTTTTTGCCTGATCCAGTATGGCCATTCCTATTTCTTTTTATGGGCACCTTCACAGAGTTCTAAGCAATGCAGTGAGACATGATTTTTCTTTGCTGAAGCTCATCTCATTAAAGTCTCTCACATCATGATCTTCCTTCCAGGTGTTTTATTATTCCCTTTCAAATTCCTGTTTCGACCATTTGCCATGTGCAGATGTAGTGCTTACTGGTCTAAATATAGGATAAGCCCCAGATACTTGCCAACCCTCTGGAAGAGAGCTTGGTTTTAATGAGAGTGCATATCTTTGTTAGCAGTTCGGCTAATTTATTCCTAAGCTTCTTCAGAATTCTTTTATACATAAATCATGTGGGGCTGATGATTTACTGCTTTTTAATTAATCAATTTGCCCCATCTTCTCAATCTCTGATAGTGCCTAATCTTTATTCCCAGAAAAGAGTAAGTCTAAGATATGCACCTCCAAAACTCTGTTTGCTATGAAGACTGATGTAGAACCACCTGATTTCTTTCCATGAAAGAACATAATTTTAAAACATGTACAAGATGCAACAGTGTGAGAGTAAATAATTTAAATTAAGCATTTCAAACTTCCCCCTTCTAGGCTACACATCTTGCACACACACAGGTTTTATGCTCAGTTCTCCTCCATGAGTTCCTTCACATTCCCTCTTTCCACCTCTGTTTGTTAAAATAACTATAATATCCCCCTGCTCTTGAAAGTCTTGTAGAGTAACTGTCTCCAAGTATGCTCACATTTTCCTCCTGCCACAAGGAGACCTTGTGGCTCTCCCATTTATTCCCCATACCAGCATGTAGCCTGTTCCCAGCAATGGCAATACTGCATTTCCAGGGCTCAACTTGCATTGTGCTATGCAGACCTGCCTTTTGTGTCCTCCCTTTTATCCCTTTCAGAGACAGCACTCAGAGCTATCAGATTAAACACAGAGGAGAGAATAAAAAGAGAAGCCTGTAAAGAAAACTCTGTTTTCTTAACTAAAAGGAGAACAATAAACATGGCAAGCACCTTTCTTGAAAGATGAGATGCATTCACACTGTGTGCAACAGGACTACAATACTCTGGCTTGCAGATCAAGAGCTACTGCTTCGCACACCCGCTAATCCCTCAACTCCAATGTATGCAGATCCCATTCCCTCTGAGATCCACTGAGTCCAGCTCCAAGAAGAGAACATATAGTTGGCCACCTAGGCACTGAAATTCTCATTTTAATGAGAAAAAGAAAAACCTAAGATTTTCTCTTTACCTACGTTCTTTGCTATCTTACTGACAGTGGCCATTTTGCCAGCTGATAGTGGTTCAGAAGTAACCTACACAGGCTTTCTTCCCCAGGTAATAGAGATGAACCCAACTCAAAGGAGTTGGCCCCAGTCTACAGAGGAAATAAAATACAACTCCCTCCTTCTCTCTTCACAGCCATTCCAAGTTACTGACCCACAGAATTCTATTGATCTACGAAGAGACTAAGTATCCTGCCCTCTTGGTCCCTTCTTATTTACGGTATACATGGAAACATGCAAGCAGAGAGAAAAAGCTAGAAGCAGGCAGCCAGGAGCAGTTGTGCACACATGGGAAATCTCATCCTAAACACAAGGTTTAAAAAAATGAGATGCTGCAATGGTTGTTGCTGTTGAAGACAGGAGAAAATGAAAAATGTTATGTGTTGCACTAATCTTGTTTTTCCAAACTGCACATGTGGCATCAACCAGGCCACTCCAATTTTTCACAATAATAGTTCCAGCATTTTTCTTGATAGCCCTTTAAAAAATATTCACTTTAGGAAAAGTTTTTGGGTTGGTTGGTTTTTTGGTTTATTTTTTATTGTTGTTGTTTTTTGTTTGTTGTTTTTTTCCTCTACCTGAACAGTCAGTGTCACAAAATGGAGCAACTGCAATCCTTATGTATATTTTAAAGTACTGTCCCATTTCACCATGCTGAGATTGTTTAGACTACAAGAGCATTACCTCCTTTGCCCTCTTCTGCAATATAACTAGACATGATGGTGAGTTTCTTAAATTACACAAAGTTTTACTTAGCCTTGAAAGACTCTTCACATTCTTTTGCTGCTAAAGGTAATGACCAAGTTCCAGACACTCTCTTTCCTCTTCAGACTGTTATAAAACATAACTAGAGAACATACATAGTGCTCACAGGTCAGCAAGGAGGCTGATACACCATGAAGGTATAGTATGAACTGCAAATGCTATGTGAATCTCAAAGTCCAATTCAGTGATCACTAATGCAATGCAGAGCTTTACATCTTGCCAAAAAAGTGGGGTTTTCCTGTGCTCTCATGAGGTATAATCAGTTTAAACAACAGGAGACTCTCCTCCTTCTTTGCCTCTCAAAGATTCTCTGAGCCCAATCTTCAGCAAGCTCTGGGAAGAGCTATGGCAATTTATAGCAGTGATATACATGCACATGCTCCCCCATCAACCTCCCTCCCCCCNCCCCCCCCCCCCCCCCCCCCCCCCCCCCCCCCCCCCCAAAAAAAAAAATTCTTCAGTGATTTCTAGGCAGACACTGTCAGGCTCCAGAGAGGTTTTTTTTCTTAAAATCACTGTTCAAATGTTTGCATTTCCAGAGTCTAATCAATGAGATTATCTAAGCAGTCATATCTAGTTGCAAGCCCAGACCGATAATCACATATTCCCAATACTGTGAAATAAGTGTGACACTGTAAAATTTCAGACGAGGAAAAAGTGGGGAGATAAAACCCTAAAAGAGAGTTTTAGGTCACAGTGTCTAATGGTAAAATTAAGAAAAGGAAATACAGAAAAAATGCTGAGATGATGGGACAGTCTTCTGTGTTTCTCAATATTCCCTGCACTGATAAGCACTAACAACTCTAAAATGTTATTTAAATATCAAGAAAGCTTCAGTGAAAACTCTATGTAAAACAGAATACTACCAATTCTATCACTTCCATCTTTCTGTTTTGCAAATGAAATATTAGTAGATAGCAGTAATGCTCCTCAGGTTGTTTCAGGCTTTTACACTGCAATTGCCATCAGCACTATAAACCACTCTGCATACAAAACAATAACCTATGGAGAAACCAGTAGGACTGTCATGGCATTTTACTTTCATTTGAGGGAAGGTTTCCAGAGGATGATTTTACTTGTGTCCCAAGAGCTCATTTGTTTCACATTTCTGAAGGTTTGGCCCAAATATTAACTTCTTTTTCAGACAAGTAAGTCTTTGTGGGACTGGCACTCATGCTAAAAACGAGAGTCTACACTGCAATAAGGCTGAGGTACTGAAACAAAGCATCTAAAAAATCTTCCCAATAGTGTCAAGAAACAGTAATATTTATGCTTGGATAAATAAAAAGGCAGGTGCAAATAAAAGAAAGCAATTTATGGGGTACAAAGAGTTGCATAAGTCAATTTTCTTTGAAATGTTCCATATACTGTGCATTTCCAGGAGAGCACCAGGATATTTGTCAATACACTTGTAGGAATTATTTGTAATAGTACTTGACATATAATTTATACAGCTAGCATGTTAAACACACAAATGGTGAAAGTGTAGGTTGTAATAAACTTAAATATTTAAAAGCTTTCAACAGGAGTCACAATTTCATATCTATTGCTTTATCAAGCATTGTCCCTCTGGTCTTTCAATGGGACAAGAATGTGTGAGTTGATAAATACACACATTAGCTATTATGGCTAGCATTTTAGGAAATACAGCCATGTAATACTGAAGTAAGATAAAAGGCGATGTATTTTCACTATAATAAAAGGGAGAATTTTATATACATACACATGCACTTAATTAAAAATTAACATGAAGGTTTTAATTAGCTTAGTGTTAAAGACTAGTTTGAACTATTTATAGAAGACTTCCATCAACCTCATTTTACCTACAGTTGTACATTAGCTCAGCTTTAAGCAGATGCACAATCCTGCTGAATGTGAACAAGTTTTAAAGAGGATTCACAAATTAGGGTTAAGCACTAACAGATAGGAAGGTAGATGCCATTTCCAGTTCTATATGACTATAAAAATTCAGGCATGGGGAAAAAATATATACTGAAAAGTCATAAAACTTAACAGCTAACTTTAAAAAAAGGAAGCCTACATACTATATTAAAACATATGAACACAGAACAAGAAAAATTATTTCTATATATTTTCATACACTATTTATATATATAAACACATATATATGCATTATTTTAAGTCCCACAACTCTAAAAATAAAAATATAAAACCCCTCAAAATATCTTTAAATATATTTACCTGGATTAGAACTAGAGGAAAAAAAAATAGGACAAATATCATGTCTTATAGCATTTTCAATGGCCATATTCCTTTCTGAACCTCTGTCTCAGAAACATGAAGCTTGATGCTCATTAACCATGAAGGCCTGGCTAGTTAACCCATTTACAGCAGACAGAATAGATGTTCCATACACAGCAATGCTAATGTAGATAATATGAACCTGCACTATTCCTGCTGCTCAGATCATTGGAGTCTCCCATCAGGAGATGAGAGTGCCTGGTTTGTGTTTGTCCCATGCTGACTGTGGGATGTGGACACATGTTCTCAAGGGAATGAGGTAAAAGGCCAAGCCATTCTCATAACTCAAGCAAACCAAATCTGAACACAACTTTAAATGACAGATCAGTTTGTATGGTTGCTGCTCTCAACCAGTTCCTAGAACTCATTTGTTAGAATACAGTATGGCTTTAAATGACAAGACACAGCTATCTTGCAGACAGCCAGTACAAAAACTGTCTTCCACTGTTATTATTTTTAAATTCCTAGGATTAAATTGAAAACAAGCAATATAAATGAAAGCATAAAAACTCCAAAAGTATTGTTTTAAATGGCAATTACAAACACTGGAAGGGAAATTAAATTACTTCAGGAATACACAGGACTAGGACACACCAGCAATAGCCCAGTGCTTTTATTTCACAGCTACCTGTCCAGTGCCTGACTGACTATAGCCATCTGATTTGTCAGATAAATGTACCATAACTCACTCTTCACCCCACAAACCCCAATGATCAGCTGAGAGCTGTTACAGCCACACAGTGGCCCAGGATTTGCACAATCAGGGTAAGCTCTTCAAAACTGTAGGGCAAATGCTGCAAATCCAACAATGAAGATGTAAGGAAAGGATCATAAATGGAACATTTCATATCTCGAAGACGACACAACAAGATCTCTCCTTTCTGACAGCTGTCTGGAGACAGCTAATGGAGTTGGCTAATTCAAGAGAGATAACAAAGGCAGAGTAATGTTACCTAATAGAGCAACAGATGGAGCTGGGTAAAGCAAGCAAGTCCAGTCCAGCCAGAACTGCTCATGGGCCTTAAAGCTTTCTACTACTCCCAACTCAACCAGTTCATTTTATAAAATGTGTCACCTTTAATCCATATCTACTTCAAAACTGAGCATACTTGTTAGAAGCGAGCTATGCCTTTGATTTCTTTTCAGTCTCTCCCAAGCAAACACTACTAAACGACTCATTTTACATCTCCATTTTTCCCAGAATCGTGTCTCATGACTTCCTTCCACTACTGTTACACATTTCATCAGAAAAAAATTCAAATAACTTACCACAAACTTCCTGTTGGAAGTCAGGGCTGTAAGAGAAGTGCGATGATTTATAACAGTATCCTAAAATCAGAAGTGTTACCTGTTTAAATAAACCTCACAACATGTAGCTCAAAACTTGGCATATCCCATAAATTGTTAGGCTACATTCCTTAGTCCTTGTTGACTTTGAGACTATTGTTGCTTTGGATCTGAAGATTTTGACTCTCATTTCCCCTTCCTGAGCTGTAAGAGGAGCATGGAAACACCTTGCAAAATCATCCATGCCACTTTTTTTCTCCTTGAAGGTAAAACATTACTGGCTATCCAGCTGACCAGGAAAACATTAACATAAAACTTTTAACTGCCACTTGTACTGCCCGAGGTTGGTGATTGGCATATCTGACTTCAGTACTCACAGGCATTACTAAGTAATATACTAAGCCAACCTAAACAAACCAAAGCTCATATAAAAGTAGCAAAATTAAAGACCTCTTTTCTATTTCCCACTGTGCCTGGCAGCCTTGCACCCTGCAAATACTCATACATTAGCATTTAAATATTTTTATTCCATCTCAGAGAATGATTCTGTCTCTATCAATACCTTGCAGTATTTCACAAGCCTTTTAAGAGCAGTTTCAGGCATGTAAAGAATAATGAAAAGTTCAGAAATTTATTTTGATTTCCTGCAATATGCTACCCAACAGTTTTCTGTTGTGTTATATGACCTTTCTGCCTAGCTAGTGTTTTGCTATTGATTTTAATTACTCAGTTTAATTTACTGCATGCCAACACAAAGCTGTTTACTCCTACTTGCCAAAATGTTGTCGTAGTCTCCCAGAGGAGGGCAAAATGAGAAAACTGTATATGTTTTACAGTTACATGCTATTCATTATAAAGAATTTAATAGATTCACTTCATATAAATGTCACCACTCTCACATGTAGTCACTAAGCACACCAAAACAACACACAGGAAGGAAAATGCTATGTCAGCCAGAGGAGAGGTAGAATACAAGAGCTTTAATTTCTGAAAAGCTTTGACTTGAAGTAGTTCAGATTTTCTTCTTTGTCATTCTTCTCTGCACGAGTGAGGGAGTTAGGACCATATGTTCCCCTTCTGCATGAAAAAATCATGGAAAAGAAAGAAATGAGTCTTAGAACCACACAATGATTACAGAGGCAAGTAAATTCTACCTCGCTCCCATAATCCTGTTGCATGATGAGAAAGAGGGAGTGCTAATTTCTAACTACTCTGTTCCTCTTTTTGCCAACTTTGCTCAAATGTAGAGTGCTCTTGAAGAATCATAAAGTCTTTGGACAAAACTGAATATCAACAGAAGACATGCTAAGAATATGAAAATTCGCTATTTGTGTATCTTGTTTATAGTGTGAGAGTGAATGTCCTTCAGAACCTTTGAAAATCATCTTTTGAATTAGGAAAAATACTAAAACCATTAATTTTTCATTCCGCTTTGTATTTATTTATTGTGGGTTTGTTTACCATAATATCCTTCCATACTTAGAGATTTTAACCTGAGAGTCTCACCACTACAAAGCATTTGTATAAAGTCAAACTCTCAAAACACTTGTTCAAAACCATAATTATTCATGATGAAAATATGCATAGATTAAAAATTTCTTATGACCTTGATATAAACCATAAACTGAACAACTCTTCCCTAAAATCTATGCTTGCTTAATGCAGGAACAGAGTCTTTTGAAGCCTTCCAAATATCAATCCAGAGAGGCAATGAGGTAGGAAAGCTTACCATTACTTTGTTTTCCATTGTACTCTATACAGCTGAAAGATCAAAGTGGTGTTCTATGGGAAACTCTTTTTTAGAACATTGGCTGGGAGTTTAGAGCCAAACCTACAAAAAATTTCTCAAATCTAAATAAAGTTATCTGCTCACTATCCAATACAAAGAAACAGGCACCTCTGAATGTGGAGAGCAGAAAATGCTAAAACAAGAGCAATTTCATCTGCTTTGTTCCTCTATAGCTACAGGATCACAGGTTAATTCAGGCTGGAAGGGACCTCAAGAGGTCCTCAAATCCAGCTTCCTCAAGTAAATGAGGGTCAGCTATGACCTCTAGGCAGCTTTTTCCAATACTTTACTCCAAGTTGTTGCAAGGAGTTGTCTTCTGTATTGAAGGATTCACAGTCCTGTACAGTTGAATGAGATTAAAGATTTCCCACTCCAAGCAGAGGTTGGAAACTGTTTCTTTCTTCCAGCATGCAGACACTGGAAAGAGTGGCAATGCCACTTGTTACACACTGTATTGGTAGTTATGTTAGTAGTCAGGACACTCACCCAGGTTGAAGGAGACTTGTTATGTTCTCAACGCTGCCTACGAGATCTCCCTTCAGGGGAAGAACTCAGCAGCCCAGCACAGATCACCTGCACAGAGAGACATTGATAACTTTCTCTCTCCAACTACCTTAGAAATACTTGTTTTCAGCAAAACCTGGAAAGTTCTCAGTGCTCTGATCAAACCCATCAGATCAGGCACTATAATAAGCTGAAGAATGCCCAATTTACAGGTCTTGTCACAACCCCATTGCATAGGACCTGGCTACTGACATGATTACGACTGAAGCATGTACAGACACACCCAGTCATAGATCTTTAGGCATCCAGGAAATTCAGAATTCAAAATATAGGATCTTGCAGACCACAAATATTTGTAAACTTGCAAAGCTAAACAGAAGCTCACAAGAGACTTCAACAACTTCACTTCTATACTTGGGTTTCCAGAACTGGAATCAGGCAGGATTCTCACCCAAGTCCTTGTGAAGATCTATCTTCAAGAACAGACAAATGGCAAAATGTTAACCTACCAAATGGTAACAGTATTGAAACACAGAGGACTCTGAGAATGCTCTTTTAACAGTTCCACATAGCTTGAATAAACATGAGGAGAGAAAAAAAAAAACCCAAAGCAAAAATAATCCAATAGTCAAAACCTTATTCCCAAATTCTCCAGGTGGCACTGTGTACAAAATTATACATCTAAATGTAACATCTAGTCTTCCAATTTCCAGCATTACTAAAAATGCCAGATCTGAAAACATTTACCAGCAGGTATAATACTTGCTATCATTAGTAGCACTGATCTAAAAGAACTGCATGCCACAGTAAATCAGAGAGACTGCTCATGGCAATGAGCATTATGCCCAGAAATGAGAGTTCATAGTTGCCAGCAGAAAAAAAGGCACACAGTAATTTTTCTAAACCTATCAATAATAAAATGTCAAACTACACTGTGAAATTTTTTGCAGATTCTGAAAACATATTTGGCTTTTCTCTGTTTTACATGTGTGCTCTCTACAGATCCAAGGAGGAAATGGAAGTCTGTTTTCTCAACTCTGTAAGAAATAAATCAGGCATACCACATTGTTCCATCCTGTGCCATTCTGCAGATTTTTTTGACCACTGGAAAGTGGATTTTAAGTAGTGTGTAGTCATGAGGCCTACTTTTCTACATACTTTGTAGGGTTTAGGATCCTTTGCTAGATCAGTTCTTCCAATTACAACCATGACCATCAGTTGTTCTTTTTGCTCATCAATAAAGAACCAATCAAGAATACTAAAATATTTTATCATTTTGAAAATATGGTCAATAATAAAATAAATAATGTTTTTCAGGCTCAGATGTGTATATTGCTTTACTCTCTTTTCCAAGAATCTCCAAGTTTGGTTATACAGAAAAATGAACTTTTTCATTGTTCCAAAATTGAGAAGTATTCTTGCTCTTTTTGGCAACCAAAACAGCTAATCATGGAATGATCTTCTTCCAGTTAAAATATCTCATTAGCCTACATCCCACCCCATTCAGATGGCACCCATAACAACAAGAAAACATCTTCACACAAGCCTCTATACCCAACAGAACAGGTGAAGTACTAGTTGTTTAAGAGCCCAGAGGTATCTGCAGGGTGACCCGTGCAAGTAAGTGATTCCATTTCTGAACATGCCTTTCACACAGCTGATCCTGCTGCAAACACAAGGCACTCCCAAGGCTCCAGTGGAAGAAGGGATTTTAGAAGACCTGTTTTCAGTCTTGAGCTCTACTCATGCTTCTTTATGACATTTTGAAAGTAAGTTCATCTTCCAGGTTTTCATCTCCTATTAAATGATAACACAGGCACAGTCTGAAAATCACTTGGGATCTCCTGTGGCCCCTGGTGTGATAACTGTGCCGACAGCAGAGGGAGCATTAAACTCATTGCCCATGGGAAAGTGTGGGGAGTGATACCCATGTTCCTAGAATCCTTGTCTGGGTAGGATGAGCTCATTAGCCTTCTGGCAGTCATCCTAGGAGAAGGATAACTCTGATTCCAAACCCGGGCAGATGGAGCTCATTTAGCCTTGTAAGACCTTCCAGCTAAGAGGTTAAACCTCCATCCCAAGGACTTCACTGCCAGCATCCAAGCTTGCTAGGCCCTGGCAGATGAACCTTAGGACTAAAGGGTGGGTCCAGCTCTGCACATGCTGTGTCTCACCTAAAAAAATCCATTGCTCAGGCTCGAGGGTGCTATCTGCTATCCTCTTTCTATCAGTGCGCTTGGAAAAGGCGCTGAGGAGGAGCGTGGGAGGAGCCCTCCCTGGATCTTCGTTTGCAAAGCCTAGCCACGACGACGATGACAAAATGATAACTCTTCCATCTTTTAAGATAACTTAAACCAGACACATTACCTCACTTATTGTATTTAAAATTACAAGTCTTTTGAGAAACTACTTCCATAACAAACAGAAAAAAAGGAAAAATAAAAAATATCTTGATTTTAGAAAGAGCAGATGCTTTCTTTTGTTCTATTCTTAAAAAGATAACAGCCTTTTTTACAAGTTCTGTAATTTACTGAAGAGTCTAGTGTGAATTTTTAGGGCATAGAGTCCTTGATTCTAGGAGACTAGTTAAAGTTGTGTTATACCCCTCTGACAATTCTTTACGGATCATGACTATGAAGTTTTTAATGGGTACAGACTAATAATGAAATTTGAACATGTTTTGTCTTTTTAAAAAGACCACCACTAAAATCAGAGTTTTTCCCTTGAAAAATGATTACAACTATGCCTCAGTATTTGTTATGATAAATCAACCTTTACCCACAACCATCTTGGTGACCTTTACAACTTCAGAGCCCAGAATTTCCATTTGAATGAGCCACGTTTTTTCCTCACAATAACCCCAATTCTCTCTCCTTGTTAATATGGTTGCCCCTAGTGCTGCATTAGCTAATCCTTTCAAGAAGCCAGATAGCAGGACCAGGAACTGGAAGTTCAAAGGTCACCCCAAAAGTGGTATCCTCCCCAGTGGCAACATGAGATGAGCAATAACATAGAGATTTTTTTTAAATAGATTTAGCATTCTGTGCTGCTGACAAATTACACTCTGACCTTATAACATGCAAATGCTTCCTGTTTTATACAGAATCTAGTAGTTACTCTGCTAAAGAAACTTGACCCTCAAATTTGTACTCCTGGTTGCAAATGTATGAGCATTTGAAAATATATTGGACTACCCTGTTTGTTTATTCCTCTTCTCTTCCTTACTCATAATAATACCCTAGGCACTTCAAAATGGTATCACTTTTCTTATATGAAAGTGGGCTGTCTGCCAGGTTCTGGAATTTAGCTCTCTAGCTAGACCTAGTATTCTTTACTATTTAGAAGATATGGATCTCTTATTTAAACCAGAATACATGTGACTATATACAGATTCTTAGAGTATCTATATTAGAAGTGCAATTTCATACAACATACTACTTAACTTGATTTAAACAGTTACGAACTACCTAGACAATACAGATTTGCTTTTACAAACCTTGAAAATCAAAACAAGCCAAAGGAATATAAAAATACTGTGTCCATTAAGGATTGTCAGGCTTTCTCCCAAGAAATCAAAGACTTTTTAGAATACCAGATATCTTTTGTAAAATGCTCAATCCCTCAGACAGACAGAACTACAGAGCAAAATACTTCAGGAGCACACACAAAAAAAAGCTTGTGTTCAGAGGTTCTTATTATGATTTATCTCTCTGGAGACTACATAAGACAATGTCTTTTCCCACTGCAAAACCTTTTTATATGTTCTGTTCAGTCTAGTGTTGGAAAGAAGAAAGGCCATTTTATCTCTAACAGAATAAGGCACTTATCTAAAAGTAAGATGCAAACTGGGCATATACACATGCATATGATAATTTACTGTATACTATCATATCACCTAAAAACACCTCTAGAAAGTAACTAACCTGGGTTTTGCTGTTGCTGTATTAGCTCTAAAATAGAGCTAATTTCTTATCAAGACACTTATACACACTTCTGGCAGAAGTTGTTTTGCAAAGACGGTCTTGTGTGATTACACTTTGGCATTTATACTATGACATCCAGTTTAGCTTAAAAAATAATTGACAAAATAACAAAGTTTTATCTTCAAAGAGATAAATGTATGTAAGAATATTTTGAACAGATTTTTCTTGTAGTTGTTTTTCATTTACATACATAATGTCACTTGTTAGAATGCTACAGCTACCTTGCTGGTGTAAAATAACCTTGTATTATACTATTTCTGTAAAGAAATAAAAATGAAAAGGTATGTTATAACAAATGGCAGAGGTGAAGGAACACTTATGTTACTGTTTCCACTGTTATGGTACTGTTTCCACTGCAATATCATAGCTTTGTTAATGGCAGCCTGCTGTGCAGTTAGGGGAGAGAAAAAAAAGAAAGAAAAAAGAAAGAAAAAGAAAAGGAGGAAAGAAAGAAAAGAAACCTGGTTAATTAGTTGCTGCTTTATTGCAGCATTACTGCTAAGTGCACCAAGATGCCTTCCCATAGGCAGGTGCTGGTGGTTGTACAGCTCATTTAGCCTGGGTGAGTAATGTCAGTACAGGAGGAGAGAAAGGCTTGTGTCTTCAAACTTTCAATCTGCCTCCATTATCTGTGATCAAGGTGGAACCACAGGGGAGTGGAATTACTGGCAGGTCTAGGACAAGTGAAGAGACAGTGAATCTATAAGACATATTAATCATCTTTCCCTTCTCTTCACTGGCGCCAGCCTGTGCCTCCGACTCCCCGGCGCCAGGCAAATGGATTCTCTGTCCCCACAGGTACAAGCGAATGCCTTTCAGGGGCAAGTCATCAGAATAATAATTACTGACACTGCTGAGATCAGCCCTAACCAGTCCAAAAGGGAAGAGAAAGTATTATGGGAGAAACATATTTCCTGAACTTTCATATCAGTACTTACGGCAATAAGATATTTTCAATTACATTAAGGACTTTCAAATGACATCATTCTAAATCTATGTTTCTTGATATTGTAGTAGCATCAACAGCATAGTAGGAATATTTAAAATCTTTACAGTTTCTCTTTAAAACAACATTTGGGTCTGTTGCTAAAGTGTGAATACAGAAAAGTGCATATTGCATCATTTATATTACAACAAGTGTTAAAAAACTCAGTTGATATCAAAAGGAATATGAGCCACATATGTGGCTTTGCTTAATTCTGAAACAAAATACAACATAGTAGTTTTGGTATAACTTTTCCTAATTATAAATGAAGCATTAGTATAAGGATTACTAGATACACTATGCATTAATAACTGCACGTGTACCTATATAAATACAAAAAAACCCAGACATTTTAAAAGCATAAGCACAATTTAAAATCAACTCATTTAACACAGTATACTAGTCTGTGTCTTATTACATTTAGCTTTTTTAGTCCTTTTCCTCTCTAAAGTATTATTTATACATGCAAAAAAATAAAATACACTGTATTACCAAACTTAAATAGAACAGAAGAAAAAAACCTCAGCAAAAGCTACTTTTTTAATTCAGTAGTTGTACCCATCTCTAAAGAGATAAGAATAAGAGAAAAGGCAATTTGTTATATTTTACACTGCAGAGAATACCATACATTACAGCATACTGCATGTTACAGCCTAGAATATGAAATATTTCCTTGGTTCTGATTACAATCAGTTCGGTATCTGACTGTCGATGATGCTGAGCTCAATAGAAGAGTAATACAGCCAAATGTTAAATTGCTTGCCAGAATGACATGACCAAAGTGGCTCATTAACATATGCTGATTGATGAACCCTCCTTGTAAACACAAATCTTCACTTCAAGAGTTTATATCATAAAGTATCTGACCTTGAGTTCAGCTTGGAGTTCGCCACACACCTGCAGCCACCTAAGCAACAATAATGCTAATATTTATGTATGCCATTTTGTGCTAAGGACCATCAAATTAGGAAAAGGAAAAAAAAAGGGAAAAGAAACGGATTCAAACAGTACCATGTGTTCGTTTATTTTCAAATCAGCAATTTTGAAGTTTACTGACAGACAGGACAGAGCAAGAGAATGACTGGGAAATGTGAAATCAAATCAAATCTCTGCTTTCTTGGTGATCAGCTGCAGCAGCAGCCTCCAAGCCAGCCAATTGCCTCTCACTATTGATTTTTCCCCTGCTCTTAAGTGACTTTGGACACTGATCAATGTTTTAAAAGAGAAATATTAAATCTCATAAAGAAAAATGCACATCTGACTAAAGAGCAGCAATGAAAGTTAAAGTTTGCCGAAAGATAAAAGGATGTACATGCTTAATATATTCAGGCTCTCAGAACACACACAACCAGCCTAAGAGCAAAATTAAGCTATATAATTTTATTTTTGGTAAGAAATGCAGAATGACAATTTCTTGCACATGCTCTCAAAACTATTTAGAATTTTATCTGCCAGTATAAACAAACACTGTGCCTGCAGTGATTACTGCTGTTATAGATACAGAGACCCCAAGCAGTTATAAAATAGCAGTGCAAGTCTGTTGTTGGATTTTTGAAATAAAAGATGCTTCTAAATAGACAGTTCACAGCTATTCTTTCCATACCTTGTTGTTTATTTTGTCTTATCTGTTTGGGGATTTTTTGTTTTTAATGAAGACTATAAATTTTTCAGGATATTTATCATTAATTTAATGAATTGTAAATTTTTTTTTGACTCAACTGTGTCTAAAGGGGAACCCAGATATGAGAGAAAGCCCAGCTAAGACCCTGTGGATAGATACAGTGTATTCAGATATCAGCTGGCGTGACACTGCCTAATCCTGAGTAACGTACCCAAGAGCCAAGGGAATGCTATTTCTCTCCGTTGTTCCAAACAACAGATGCTGTCAATTAACTTTAAGCAGCGTCCAAGAAAACCCTTTTGTTATATTTTGCAGTATTATGCAGAAAGTGTCACCTCTGGAAATGAGGGAACAAGCTGTTTTTCATTATCATTCAATTGTCCCAATCAATCTGACAATTACAAAGAGAAAAAGTCTTAATCACTAGACACATGCTAGTTGCTGCTAGTTTTACCAGCTGCAAAAGAAAAAGAAAAGAAAAAGAATCACCACCCCCACAAACAACAGAAACAACAAAAAAAAACAACCAACAAACAGAAAAAAATGAAAACCAGGTTTCCTACTGTGAGAAGTAACCTAAAAAACATACCTGTGTTAGGATAAAAGATAATTAAACACACAGTGTTATGATAGGTATGGGAATAGCCATTGCCACAAACTAGGAATTAAATCAGCTTCTGCTGTTGATTTACTATGGCTTTTATATAGGTACCATTTGCTGTGTCCAAAGAAACAGCCATCAGCATCTTATTCATTTGAATACCAGAAAAGTTGTTCATTAAAATTGTGACTAGTGAATTTCCATATAATTAAAGTACTGTATATATAAGCAATAGAAGAGCTTTCTGGGAGCTGGTGAGAGAATGGGTGTAAATACAGATGGGCACATTCATTTATTTACTTGAAGGATTGAGGCTGCAGAAAGGCAGAATTACCAGCCAGAATGTGGGCAGGGCTGGACGTCCTGCTTTTGTGACTCTCCTCAAGAGCCTCAAACAAAAGATACAGTAATCCTCACTGGATTGGAAAACTTTTATCTTCTTATCTGTACTTGTCCACTCTCAATTTCTGGTCTATGAGCCTGAGTTGTTTACTGAACTGACCAATCATGATACCTTCACCTGGCCTGCTCATCCCAGGAGTGATCCTGAGAAAACAAAGGATAGCTGGGTGCCTGCCCTTCCTCAGGGGGCATAAAGTCCCTATAAAATGTGTATTTGGACAGTAAAAAAGCAACAGATTTGGCCTGCCATCAGGAGTTGGAAGAATTTAATCTACCTGGAATTTCTGGAGAAATAAATACTACCCCACAGCAATAAATAAATAAATAAATAAAATTGTACATCCCTTCTCAGTAGAATTAAAATATTCTCTTTCCTACCACCACCCTGAATAGAGAGAGCAGCAGGCAACAGCTTTTGGAACAGAACTGGCATAAAGAGTCACTCAGTGACACATGCGCTAGATGGTGAATGACATCCATTAGAATAGGTATTCCAGTAAATGCCAGATATGTGACACTGAAAGTATCTGTCTGATGCAAGCCTTTCAGTATATGCCAGTTATGTTTTGTCATCTCTTCTCAAACAGCTCCACTGTCACTAAAAACACAGCGAGCATTCAGGATTCACAACCACACTGCTCTGGCTATCAGCATCTGGCCACTGAACAAGTGCCACAGATGGAAATTATTCCAGAACTATTGGCAACCTTGTTGAATCATTCTGTCTGATGCCATTCTTGAAGGAAACAAGGCTAACAGAAAGCATTTATCTATTGGCAATCTCTCTCAAAAGCTATGCATTGCTTTTTTTGTACATTTATCAAAAAGGATCCACTTTCTCTCACCTGACTGCATAGGATCTCATAAAAAGTTGACTTACTCCAAGAGTGAGATCACTGGGGCCCTGCTGCAGTTCAGATAAAAGATTTGTGTATGCTTACACTCTGGAGACCAAGGCTATGATTCCAGTACACAAACCTGAATTTCAGTTTTTGTCCTCAGGAAATCTGCTAGTCACAATAATTCTGAATTAGACACATAAAGATATAAAAATCAATGCACAAAAGAGAGTCACAATAAGTATTAAAACAAAACACATATTTTACAGAAATCCATAAGACTTAGATGAGAAGGAAATGTTATACCTGAGGCATGAAGAAGGAGGAACAGGTAAACATTTTTATAGAAAAAGAGAACTCTCAGGTGCTGGGATCTGACAACCACACGCACAGAGCTTTATACACTCACACCAAAAAAATACAAAATTGCAGTACTGACCTATAAGGCAAAGAACATCAAGGGGGTGACAACTTAGAGGAAAACAATCTGATTTCTAAATTCTCTAGGAAGGAGGCTTAAGGACATCATGAACCCTTCTAAAGGCTACCTGCCTATGGCGTAAGAAAAGTCTTCTGCCTAGAGCCCATGTAAAATCAGGAGGAGATGCCCATAGAGGAAGCAAGTTGGGTTCTGAGAGTTCTCTCAAGAGGTAGCAAATCTGCAACTGGCTGGAAAACTATTCGTTCTTTATAGAATCATAGAATGGGCAGGTTGGAAGGGACCCTAAAGATCATCTAGTTCCAACCTCCCCGCACTGAGCAGGGATGCCAATCACTAGACCAGGTCACCCAGGGCCGCATCCAGCCTGGCCTTGAACACTGCCAGGGATGGGGCATCCACAACCTCTCTGGGCAACCTGTGCCAGTGCCTAACCACTCTCCGGGTAACGAACTTCCTCATAATCTCTAATCTAAATTTCCCCTCCTTCATCTTATACCCATTCCCCCTTGTCCTATCACAGTCTGACCACTTAAAAAGTCTCTCCCCTTCTGTCTTATAATCCCCCTTTAGGTACTGGGAAACTGCTATAAGATCCCCTCGAAGCCTTCTCTTTTCCAGGCTGAATAATCCCAACTGTCTCAGCCTGTCTTCATAGGGGAGGTTCTCCAGTCCTTTAATCATCTTTGTGGCCTCCTCCGGACTCGTTCCAACAGCTCCACATCTTTTTTATGGTCTTCTTGGTAAACTCTTCAGATTTCTAATCTGAACTCTTGAAGTTAATTCAGGTTTTACCAGAGGCATACCAGATAAAGCTGGTAACAAAGTTTTTGTCTCCTCTAGGCCCTTTCAAGTAAACTTTTCTACGTTACTCATGATTAATCTGTAAAACTGATGTAAGTCCCTCTTGAGGGGGAATCACAGTTACTCTGGGTTTGCTGACCCAAGGTATTTATTTTATAATAAAAGGTTTCCTTTACTAGCTACAATAGGAGAAAGCATAGATGCCACACAGAACTGTATTACCCATGCACTGAAAGTCTAGTACCTTCGACAAACTAAGTATAGGAGATGACACTTTATTTTTAAAAGACTAGCACCCATTTTTTTATAAAAGAGAAAATTCTTCTTTCTGTTGTGTATGTGTGTCTATTCTGAGAAAGTACAGGAAAATCGAGCTAATTAGTCTTTTAATAGATCTTTTCATTTGATTTCTAGTTTGTTAAAAGCAGAGAAAAGAGAAGGCTTCTTGATCCATTTCTCAACACCAGAATAGAGCTAACATCTCCTCTTGCATTTTGTCTTGATAGTGGGAGGAAAAAAAAGTACTTTCCTTGTAATTATATTTGATCTGCATATGTGTCTGTTCAGCCTTTCAAGATTACTCTTTTTTAAAAACTCTTGGGTTTATGTTGCTTCCTTCCTGAATGTATTATTTTTCATTCTTATGTGTAGAAGAATTCACAGAATAGAGAGAACACAAAGCAGATAGCACTTACTGCCTCTATTAATAATTATGAGGCACTGAGCTAGAACTATACAGTTTTTATTTACAGTGTGCTTATGCACTTTGGAAAATAAGCAACTTTTAACTTAAACTATTCAAAACAGATTTCATTCAGAAGAAAAAAGTAAGAAAGAACTAGCATGGGAGAAACACTTTGTTTTGACTTATTCAGAATAAAACAATAAGGTGGCTTAAAAAAACCTAGTTTTGAAATATGTCAAGATTTAATTTTGAAAAGATATAAATATCTAGAAAGAAAATGTATTTTAAAAGTAAGCAACATGAATAAAATTATGCATAAAGCTCTATTTCTAAACATAGGGCTGGGCAGCCTTAAAACACAATAAAGACTAGCAGCCCTCTAAGAAGACCTAATGCTTGGCACTGTCCGAGGAGGAGATCACATATATTGCACATTGCAAGTGAACCTAGAGGAGTTTCCAAAGGAAGAATGGAGCCACTTGTAGATTATAAAGTGTGCAAAGGAGGGGAAGAGAACTTATAAGCAAAGGACAATTCTTTCTTTTTTAAAGAAAACAAAATGCTACTGCAAAGTGGGGACAGTGACCAAGGGATAGCTGCTAGCTTCCCACAGGAACTCAGCAATTTCAGGAAGTCCCTGATGGCAACCAAACCTCACCCCCTGGGTTCAGTACAGATTTTCTCTATGTGCCAGCCCTCACAGATGAAGGACAGTTGGTTTAAAGAAGAAACAAGTTTTGCTCAGCTGTTTTGGGCTACAGGTCCAGAGGCAGTCACACTCAAAGAGCCAGAGGAGCAGGAAGTAATCCGTCGTCTCACACTGGCCTTCACTAAAGTTCCACTGCTATCACTAAGGAAGAGATGCTGCTACAGCTCCTCAGAAAGATATATTAAACCCAAAACCAACCTTCCAAAAGCCAATTAAAACATAGGCCAAATGCTTAGGGAAAAATTTCTGTAAACACAGGAGGAGTGTGCCAACTTTTTTTGGAAAGTGGGTGTTTTTAATAAACATGATGGGGAAGGACAGACTGCTGAGGGGAGCCAGAAACCTACAGCAGCTTTCTGAAGATGAGAGGGTTAGATCCAGTCAGTGAATGATCTGAGTCAACATGGTAGGCCTGGATTCTGTTATCAGAGTATAGAGTAGAGAAAATAAGAAATATCATTTTGGAATGATTAAAGAAGTTGGCTATCAGAATGTAGAAATACTCTTCTTGGCAATATTCTTTAAACAAAGAGAAAAACTTGGGCTGGAATACTTTTGGGTGACCTGGGATCTTTTGCTTAACCCATCAGAGATGAAAGGGCAGACAAACACATTGTAAAAACCCACATGTCATATAGAACATTTGAGTGAATTTGAGAGAAGCTTTAAAGAACTCTTAAAAGTTATTTAGGAATCTGCACAACATGCCCAAATCACATAAGGATCAAAACCAGCATGTTTTTGATACTCTCCTCATTCTGGCTCCCTCCAAGGGAATTCTTACATTCCAAATCCATTTATTACAATGGATGTACTACTAGTTGAGACAAAATAAAGATGAAAAAGCAGCAAAGCCACCCTTTGTCTAGCTAATGGTACTAGTCAATGGGAGTTCCCAAGGACAAGAGCAGACCAAGCATTACTGAAGAATGCTGACTGTTGATTTGTTAGCAAGATATTTATACGACAGTGAAGAACTGCTGTTAGAGAAAATGTCTACTCAATAACAGTATAATAGCACCTCACAGGACTACATCACACAGGTTCAAGCCATTCTATCACATCCATCTCTAGTAGACTACAAGCTATTGTGACTATGACCTTACTGAAAACATGCAGAATACTCTACCTCAGGAAACCAATTAAAAAGAAAAGGGTAGAGAATAAAATACCTCAAAATACTTTTAGCTAACTCAGATCTCTGGTTGATAACAAAGCAAGACAAATTACAAAGATCTGATACAAGTTCTTAAAGTTAATTTGAACTTCATCTTTTCATAAACTATGTGAAGTGTTTTCTTTGCAAAATTAGATGGAGTATTTTTATTCTTAATAACTGAATGTGTAATGTACTGTATTTTATGCTATTATAGAATTGTGTAAAGGTTATTTTGCTGCTACTTCAATGCATATTTTCATATGCAAATGACACAAATTAAATTATCTCAAATAGTAGCAAAATTCCAGCAGTATAGTATTTTTAATATAAAACATCATCCCCTCAAGTCATATTATAGATAGAGAATTGCTTCTGTATTTATATTTTTTCATTAAAAATAAAATTATTAGCTTCACAAGTTAATTTACTTTCTCCATCACAACACCAAAATTGAAATTAAATATTTTAATGCTTAGAGATATTAAAGACTCGTTTATTGAAAGCAGCTTATTGTTTTAGGAATATTTTCTTGTTAAGTGCACATTTCTACTATACTACTATAATAATAGCAATGATTTTACTGAACAAATTGTGCATTGTTGCTTGGGTTTTGTTAAACTTTCTAGAACTCATATTTGTCTGCTCAGGAACATACAAGAGACCTTATGCTCATCTTTACTCTCTAAATATTTTTCCAACTGTGATTATTTGAACAGAACACTCCAATAACCTCAGTCATGGATTTTACTGAAAGGTCCAACTGCAGTGCACTAACTGTCCCTTCATTAGGCCTCTGTGTGCTTAATGGAAATTACCTGCTCCACACACACACACCATGTGCAAAATTCACTTTTACTTGCACGTAGCTTTCTATTATAACATGATCATGACCTTCAAAGATGAATCTTAGTGAACCACAGTAATAGGTTTGTAAGAATAAGACATGAAAAAACCTTCAGCATTTTCATAGCCTCATCTTTTCCCTCAAAAGACAAAAAGACTTCCTTTTGTTTAATAGTATGGCTTATTCTTTCTTGTATTAAAAATGATAGTTTTGCTTTGGTTTAGATTTTTCATACTGTGCCTAAGGTCAAAGAATGCTCAGACTGGGCATGTCTTTGGAACAATTTTAAGTTGGAGGAACAAGAAATACATATATAGAAGGGAAATTATCCCATCAGCTAGACCAGAACTTGTGTTTAGTCACTGAGCCACTTGAAGGTTAATCAGATCTTCAACCAATCCCATCAACATGGATGAGCTGAATATGATTCAGACTAATTAGTACGCAAATCCAGACATTCTGAAGGTATTTGGAATGGCTTAAGACAGTGACCCAGAAAAAGAATACAGATAGTAATAGTCTATATTAATATGCTCCAAAAATTGCCACAGTCCCACCTAGGTCACCTTCACAATCCCAGAAGACTTGGAGGTGTGAACAACAATAACTAGTAATAATGGTAGATGGTGTTCCTTATCTTTCCTTTATCAGCGTTTTCCTGGCAACAAAGATTGTGGACCTCATGGTTGAGTGGAAAGTAGTTCTACAGATTTATGATATGCATATATCAAAGATGCAAAATCTTCCATTTTACATGTTATCAAAGGTCTGAAAGAAGATAAACAAACTCAGTGTAGGGCAATACTTTCAGAAATATCATCTTCACTTCAAGACCACAGAAAGCAATTCATGTCTGTAACAAAACACAAAACACAGGCTAAGGCAGAAGGCAAGACCTCCTGCTACTTAGCTTCTTCTCCAAGGATTTGTTCCATGGCACAGCCTTGTGTAACCCAGCCACATATGGTACCAGTGTTTTGTAGCAAGAGTATTCCATTATAAGCAACAGAATTTGGAAAACTTTAATTTGTGTAACACTATTATTAGTTGATACTGTTATCACCAATCTTGCCAAACATTCATTTCCCCCCCCCACACACACCAAAGTTTTGCAAACTTTGAAACATCAAGGTTTAGAAAGCAAATCCACCAAATCCTAAAGCTGACCTCAAAGCAATGACATTTAGAATTTATAAATAGATTAATAAATTATTAAAAAGAGAAAGAATGCCCTGAATGGCCTTTCTTCTTCATGAGACAGAGGCTGTAAAACGGGAGTACAAGGGGAGTACCAGGGGAACTCTTTGTTGGTCAGATCAAATTTCTTGACAGTTTTTGACACTGCTTCAATTATACAGTAATAACTCTGTAGGAACATAATTATTCACTAAAAAAGGATAACAACTTAGATTTCTGTTCTTTTTATAATGATGTTGAAAAAATTCTGATAAAGATGAAAAAAAATCACACAACTTCTAGATGAGAAATATCAAAAGGAAAGCTAGTGACATCCTTCTATCAAAATGGGATGAGATAGAAAAACAAAGTTTTAAGAGAGAGAGTTTATCTTTCATTTCATGTTTCCCAATCAGCAAGTCATTTAATCCAATGATTTTGACTGAGGAAAAAAAAAATCCTAATTTTAAGTGGAGCAAAAAGAACAGTGCTACTGAAGGAAATTCAAGTAGTTTTACTACCAGCTGACAGGCAGAAACAAGAATATAAAAATAAATGGAAAAAGAGCCATTGACTGAATAAAGGGTGCTATTACACAGGGTGCTAAACTTCCTCACTTTAATGAGGCTTGACCATTGCTAGCACTTTCCATGGTCACTTGGATTCAACGTAGCTAGCAAATTGCAGACTTGAACTTGGATGATGGATTTCTGCACATCAATAAAAATGAATAATTGGAATACATTTTCTTCTTCTTCAGATCAGATTACCAAGAGATCTATACACACTCTCACATAAACACAGAGTCCTACAGTTCACAGAAAAAAATAATGGAAAATTGTGATCCATGACAAGTCATCAGGCTACATGGTGTTCTACCAATATCCTTCCTCCACCTGTTTGTAAGACTAGATTGTAAACTAACCAGAAACTACCACAAAACCCCATAGACCTTAAACCATGTCGCTTGTCATTTAGTTCATAACCTGATCTCAAAAATGGGTGCAGCAAGAGAGAGAAAATGTACTGTCAGGAAGGTGCAGACTAGCTAAAAGAACCTCTCATAAACAGGTTTGGCCTACACAGAAAGCCAGTGTGAAACTATACCTGTACCTAACAAGTGACCAAAAAAGTTACATCTCCATCAAATATGTACACTTTCTATCATATTTCTATGCAGAAACTTCTATACTATTATTAAGACCAATAAATTTTATGCCAAAACCATGCCAAGAAAAAAATGTTTTGATTTTTTATATTTCTACATTAATGTATTTGAATTAATAAAAATTATGTAAAGCCCAGCATTCATGTTTAACAAATGTATAAAATAAAAAAAGTTAAGCATGGAGATAAATTATGAGAGAAACACTTTGTAGGTATCTGACAGTTATACTCTAGAAAAAAACAACCTGTTGATAGATATTTCTTTATAAGGTAATTAGATTTCTTCCATAATGCAAGGAAATATAACAGATATTTAGGAACTAAATAGGCAAATGTTCTGTCTCATGTTTTCATTACACACCCTGGAAATATAACAAAGGCATTTTATAAACAAAAAAGTTGTCTCTGAATGAGCCAGTATTTCAAAATGATAATACATGACAAAATATATCAAAATAATTATAAAAGTGATTCAGAGAAAAATGACTGTACATATTTTAAGTTAAACAGCAAGCTGTTAGTCTAACCAAGAAAATCTTCTGCTTCTCTTTTTTTTTTTTTCCTTAGATTTTAAAGAAACAGAGAATGGTTGATGTTGGAAGGGGTCCCTGGAGATTGTCTAGTCCAATCCCCTCCTCACAGCATGGTCAGCTAGTGCAGGTTGATCAGGAAATGTGTCCATTATAGTTTAAATATCTCCAAGAACAGAGACTCCAAAATGTCTCTGGGCAATGTGTTACCACTAAATAAGCTTTTTCTTGTATTTAAATGGCATTTCATGAATTTCCATTTGCTCTCATTGCTTCTTGTCTTGCCACTGGGCACCAATGAGAAAAATCTGCCTGTCTCCAGGGATGGGGCCAACCACCACCCTGGGCAACCTGTTCCAGTGTTCCACCACCCTTGTGGTGAGGAACTTTTTCCTAATATCCAGTCCAAATCTACTCTAAATCTACCAGCATAGAGTTCCACAGCCTTTTTAGTGTCTATCACCAGGTCACTCACCCCATTCAAGAGCAAGTCCATGTTCTTCACCAGATTCAGTCCCAGACAGGCCTTGGTTTTCCTAATTCCATTGCTTCATGCTTGAAGAGTATCTCTGTATACTCCCAGGCCACACGACCCTGCTCTTTTCTTTCTCATACCTGATGGAGTTTCTTAGATGAATGAAAATACATGACACTACTGGAAGCTGCTAACAAGGAATTAAGACCAGAGAAGGCAACTGGAAAACATGAGGAGAGGCTTCAGTATGAAAATATACATCCACAGTTCTCAGAGTCAAGATAACAGCTTCTGCAATGTTCTTCTGAGAACAGTTGTAAGAAATTCACAGCTTGTTATTGCTTTTCTTTTAAGAAAAAGGGTGTTTTGACATTAGTTTTGGCTAAGCCAAGATTTTACTTTCAAATCTTTTTTGTAAAGCAAAAAATTGTGACCACAAATAGGAAAAAGAAGGTATGTTAACAAGCAACAGGGAGTTGATTAATACACAGCTGAAGACCTAAAAATGCCATGAATTTCCTGGCAAAGTACGTTAACGAACAACAGGGAGCTGCTACAGCTGAGGACAAAAAATTCCATGAATTTCTTGGCAAACTCATAGAAACTACACATTATTGTAGGACACTAAATGCATAGTCCTGGGAGATGCTGGGTCTCACCCCAGCAATTAAATTCTTTGCAAATTCATGTCCTGTTCAGGGTTCAACATTGATCAGATTAAGGACCCTATTTTTATTATCTTTAGCACATTGTTTACAATTCTGAGAATGAGTCTATTTCCTTTTAATTACAGTTTGGCAAATCACTGCTTCCAACTGTTCAAAGATTCTTTGAAAAATAGGCATTTAAGTTGTAGAAGAAAATTATTGCAACTGCACAGAGTTACAGTCATAACCCAAATAACTGCATGGATTTCTCACTAAGTGTCTTCTTTCTAGAACCTGGATGAATCTTCAAGGTAGAGGATTGGTAATGTCAAAGAAATAAGATCACAGTTTAATAAAGATAACAGGACATGTACACAAAAATACAATTATGCTATCTAAGAGATCCCTGAGGTAACAATAAGGCTACAGAGATCCTAATTTGGGTCCTGGAAACAGCATGCCTTATCAAAGTAGTAGCCTCAAGCAGAATAAATCCCACTTCTCTGGAAGGCTAGAGGTTAGGGACAGCACCACATGGAAGCAACTGTACTGGTTTTACTTCTGCAGCTAGCTGGGTTTGTCCTGGTGTGAGGCTCTATCCTTCACAGAGCAGACAGGCATTCTATCAACATACTGCTCTTCAAGTTTCACAAAACATTTGACCTCCTCTTACATAATATTTGGAATTAATACAGCACTACATGAATGTCATGAATCTCCATTTTGTTTAATTAAATTGACAACATTGATAGAGCCAGAAAAGTTTCTGTACATAAAGAATCATTCTGTGAAGTAGTTCTGGTGATGGTCCCACAGAAATTTTTTTTTGCAAGCTTAACCAATAAATTAGAAGAAAAGATGGTAATATCTGTAGAAGACACCAAACTTTGAGAATGAAGATGTGGAGAGATCACTGGTACAGTAGAACACAACTGTGTTTTTTGTTATTAAATGCAAGATCCTTAGACCTAAGAGGAAACAGTAAATCACACTGGAATTATTCTACTCTAAAATAAGGAGACTCTGAGCAGGATAGAAGAACCATGGAAATAAGAACTTCAATAGAACAACAAGGAAAGGAAGGGGGAAAAAAACAAACAAACAACAAACCAAAACAAACAACAATAGAAAACACCCCACAAAGATCACATAAATGTGACGAGTTCAGGTCTTCACCACCAGGCAGAATAGAGTTTTGATAGCTGCCTTTCAAACAAAAGTTGGAAGACTTAAAGTTCAGAAGAGATTCATATTTGGTATCTAAAAGGGCATGTCTACAGTACAGGTATTGGAGAGCTTAGATATACACTGTATATCTATATATAGCTGTAACTTTGCATGTTGGTAAATAGCATGGTCATGCTTAGGCAGCAATAAAAGCCCAAGAAGCTCTCCAGCTTTATGGATGTGCCTGGAGATCACCCTCTTTGCCCAAGTGGTCATATCACCAACAGTATCCAAGCTAGCTCACTCACAAACATAGGTTCATGGCTTGGAGTAGCTGCTGTTAGACACATCTCTGAAAAATGCACTCTGTTCAGTTTATCAAAAAGGTGGCTAGGACTTACAGTACCACATTTAGAAGGCAGCATTCATAAACACAACTGAAAAAAGGCAAGCCAAAGCCAGCCCCAGAAAGCTGGAACTGAAGTAGTTCAAACTAAGAACAGGGTGTGTGTTTTCAAACATGAAGATTATTGACCACAAAACCAAAGAAAAACTAAAAATCTTCATCTACTCCCCCTCTGCTACGTAGCACCAGTAAATCAAGAGTGGAAATCTTTCTTGGAGATACACTATAATCCAGACCAACATTTGGGGGGTCACTGAAGAATTTCTGAGAGTTTTACTTTAAAAATCTGTTCTCTGTGAGAAGCAATACCAGATGACCACAGTGGTACATGATATTCTTAGGCCCTAGGAGAGTAGAGCTTTCTGCATTCTTATGTGGGCAGATATTGTTTTATTCCCCTGGTATTGCTTAGTCTTCCTAGAAGCAGTTATTCCAGTGAAGGAGGAAAGGAAACAGGTCCTTGGATTCTTTCTTGTGTCCAGCCAATGTAATTAGGAAGGTGATCAGTATAACCTGCTGCACCATTCACAACAAATAAGCTTTATCCATGCAACTCAGAAAATCGTGGTAGGGAATACTTGAGTATGGAAAGAGAGCGGCCAAGCATGATTGACATACAAAAATCAGTAGAAAAATGTTTACATATGGCTTCTGCTTATTGGCCATATCTTTTTCAGACAGGCCAACACACATGCACACAAAAACCCTCTTATCTTCTATTTACAATACATTTTCTTTAAAAATTATAAATTGTTTTAGCTGTAACTGTCAGCACTCTGCTGACAATGCTCGGTTTTATTGATTTTGTGATGGAATATTATCTGCTTTGCTGAAGGTTTTGCAGAGCTGTTTCTAATCCAGTGATAGATGTTGGCAAACTATCCTGAGGAATTTGAACATTCTGACAGTTCTTGCAGTCTGAATATAATTAATAAAAAACACTGTAGCAAACTGCTTAGTGGAACAAGGATATGGTTTAAGTCATTTCATTAAAGTCTCTGACTAACAAATTGGAAACAATTTGTAAGGAGAGAAGAGGAGATTATTTTTGGCATTTGAAGTATATTTGGAATGAGGGAAATTTGTAAGATACCTCTTTGTGTTCCAACATTTAACTCTTTGTCTCTAAAAGACCCATATTATTACTTTGAGGATTACTAGTTGTAGTACCTCTTTTTTGCCTTTCCTTTCTGTTCACCTATACCCTCTTCCATCTCTCCTGAGCCTCACTACCAATATTACCATTAACTTGGAACATAACAAGTAAAACTGAGAATTATTAAAGAGTCTTTTTCTTTAAAAAAAAAGAAAAATAGGAATTTTTTTCTTTTTAAAAAATAGGAAGTAATACTTTAGTAGAGAGTAAAGTGACTTTAATATGGTTTCTGAAGACAAGCAAAAGAAATTACTCCATCTGGGCAAAGTTGGATGAGTGGAGCAGTAGGGAACACTCCATGAGAAACAAGGACAGGGCTCTGGACAATGAAAGCAGAGAGATGTTGGGTTCTGTCACACTAAGGCTTTTCAGACCATCTGCTACTCAGAGTAAATGAGTTTAAAAAATGCCCCATCTATGTGACTGGACCATATAAAAAAACAACAGCTACACACATGCTTTTTAATTAAAATCATGTGATAAAACAGCAAAACATCTGCTGAAAAAAAGGGTCTGCTATGTTTTGCACCTATATAGTATATTTTGGATTAAAGGAGAAAATATTCATGTATTAATGAAATAATTTCTATTGCAAAAAATCCCACTTGCAATGCTACGTTTTCTAAAATAAGAGATAACTGTGGTGTATTTTTTACTTGGGAAAGGGCCTTACATATTGTTTTTGAGAGATCATCTCTATCATCAAACACAACACTATAAAAAATAAAATACCATTGTTGCTTTATATTTGATTTTAACTGTGATTTAAAAAAAAGCCTGATGGCTTTTAGGTCTGCAATTATATTTGGTTGGAAGCAAACACGAACTATAGGGATGAAGAGTGCACTAAGACAAACTGATGTATATAAACAAAAGGCAGAAAGATAACTAGAAAACACTTTACCAATGCAAAGCAAGAAATAATATTTTTATCTTCTGCTGAGTCCACCTTCCAGGGCTTAAATAGAAAAAAATGTTTTTCTGGAACCATGCAGATGGACTGCAAATAACCGTGGAAACATCAGATTCTTGCATTTTCTAGCTAAGAAAACATCTATGGCATCTTACTGATTTTCTCTTAATTTCATAGCACATAGCTGTTCTAGATGAGAATTTTCCAACTTTTCACCTGATTAAAGGCATGTCTGTTAGCAAAAAGCAAGCAAACAATGTTTTAGTATTTTTAAACACTTTGGGCATTCCCTAGATGTAAAAAGCTATCTTGCTTCAGCTTCATTTCCATCCAAGTGCACAAAGCTGGCTGCCAATAAAAATAAATTATCTGGGAAGCAATCAGAAAACTTCACAAACATTAAATAAAATGCCATAAGATACTGTACCAGGAGTATCATACCATAAGGTACCATAAACACTGAAATATATTGTATGTCAAACTATATTAGCAAATATACCTCCCTTACACTGAACAAGAAAAAAAATCTCAGTTTCTATTCCGCTAATCCTTAAAAAAGAAAGTATTCTATAAATACATGTTTAAAAAAACCTCTAGTATATCACTGTTATTCCAATATTTTACCACCATTGCTCACTTACAGTATCCCATTTCCTAAATACATGCAATGAATTTATTATTTAGAGCTCTGTAAACTCTGATTTGGAAGGGAAAAAATTCAATGTCAGGTTGAAATTAAAGTTGAATACTGTCCTGGATTGAGTCACAGCTTTCTTAAATGCTTCCTATGCCTTCAATATTCAGTATAAACAATATCCAAATCCTTTCTCTGTACATGTGCAAATATTATCAGAGTCCTATAGATAAGATATTCTGAGTTTAATCTTCATTTGCTGAGATAAGCTATCTGAGATAGATGAAGGTTTAAAATGAAGGTTTAAATTGAGCTAGAGATGTCAGGATAGGAAAGAAAGAAGTGAGAAAACATCAGTCTCACTTCCTAATGCCCCACGTGTCACTATGATAGTGTCTGTGTGATGTTTGTCCAACATGTGATGGGGCCTTACCATACAACCCTGCTTTTAATAAGGTGTCTAAATGGCAAACTCTCAGATGGGAAGAGGTTGGATACATCATTAGCACCTTCAGAGAGTGAACATGAACACAGGAATATGCACATTTGTGTAAATTACCCTGTGTTAGTATGAACATAGCAGAGGTTAAATATATCCCCACCTATATCCCCTTAACAATACTTCATATTTTGTTATTTATAAACTTATTAAAATATAAACATCTTAAATACACAACACAACTAGTAGCAAGACCATAGCTCTGTTCTACAGGACACTTAGGACTATTTGTACATCACAACTTCTCCCACTTAGACTTTCAAAAAAAGTATGTCAGAAAAAAATTCAGAAGCAAAATTCTAGCTGTTTCCAGGTGTTCCACCTCACTGGGAACTACTTGAAACCACAGGTACAAAATAAGAAGGGTCCATAGATTGAGCTTCAACAAGACCAAGTGCAGGGTCCTACACCTGGGTCGGAACAATCCCCACTATCAATACAGGCTGGGGGATGAGATGATGGAGAGCAGCCCTGCAGAAAAGGACTTGGGAGTGCTGGTGGAGGAGAAGCGGGACATGAGCAAACAGTGCACACTGGCAGCCCAGAAGGCTAATCGCATCCTGGGCTGCNTGGACTCTTGTAAGCAGATGAGACTGGATACCTTTCACATTACTCCTGATGCAGCTTCAGTATAATATTGGGGATCAGATCCTTTTAACAAACTATATCCTTCAAGACTCCAGGCACCTGAGTTGCAAAATTTGGGCCAGTGTGTTCTCAGTTTCCATTAACCTGGAAACTGCCAAATGGATTTTGATTTACAATGCCTTCCCCCCACTCTTGTAAACAACAGCAGCCTTGAGAAGAGTGATGTTGAAGTGACATGCTGCTTCAAAGAAAAAAAATAATCACTTGTTAACATCTTCATTTAATAATTGTATTTGAATACTTAGAAATTGTAAAGTTTCTGTTGGATTTTTAGGATTCCTCTCAAAGCAGGAGTTACTTTGCTGCTTTAATGTTGGTGGTTCCCTGACAGCTTACATAAATACTCCAAAGGATACAAAGGACTTAAAAGTAACTTTCAGGCATTGATTTAAATGGAGCAGCAGTGGAGGGGGAAAAAATGAACTTTTATGTGAAAGGTTTGAATCTTCTGACATACATTTCTTTGCATTTGCAAGTAGGTTAATACTGAAATTGCATAACTGCATAGAGAGAAATGAAATGAAAGATATGAACACTTCCATTAATTTTTTTTCTGTATCTCCCAGTGATAATAATCAAACAAGGCTTCTTTTTTCAATCACATCTCATTACTAAATGAAAATAGTCTTTTATACTTCCTTAAATGGAGATCAGAAAAATGGTAAAGTCAGCATTGGATTTCAGTAGTGCTGAAATTTGCCATATTTATTGATAGCCACCACTACCAGACAGAGAAAAGTAGGCTTTGTTGTCATTTCAGCATGATTATTTTTCCCATAAGATTTTGATTTACCCTAACAAGCATTATCAACAAAAACAAAAGTAGAAGGAAAAAAAAAAAACCAACCATGGACTTTTTAAAGTAAATATGTAGTTTCTAAAATAAACTTCCCTAAACAAAAACATCACATTTCATGTCCTTGATTAAATCCCAAAGATGAAACATTGCAGAGCATCAGCATATTTCTTCATTAAACCAAAGGGGCATCCTGAAGATATCCTTGTGCTTTATTTCTGCCTGCCTAGACCCTGGAATCAGCAAAATGTGCAACTAGCATAACCTTGACCATTGCCTTGTACATTCAACAGGGAGCTGGTTTTACATAACATTTTCCCTGAAGTTATTTATGTCAGTTTTCCCATTTTGATGTGTTTAGACTGTTAACTACACAAATAATTTACAAATTAAACACTGCTAGTTTCCTGCAGAATACTACATTTTACTTCTAGTTTTCTACATAAAAACAAAAATGGGCAAAAATGTCAAAAAACTCAGTACAGGTTTGAGTACATAGATAAAAAACACAGGAGCAAGAGAATAAGACAACACTTAATGCTAGAGTGTTTATATATTTAAATACATCTTGGGATGGAAGGTACAAAATAGAAATTATAACTCAGTCCATTTCTGGTTTGGCAGAATCTTGATTATCAAAGATTTATTCCTGTCCACAAAAGAAGTTCAATGCAATAAAACAATAGTAGGGGGAAAAAAAATACAAATTCACTTCTGAAGGAAAGATCTATGAATTAATAAGGAACAAAAAAGTCTTGTAGTTTGACAGGAGCACAACCATCATAAGAGATTGATTTTATGACAAATTATGGAACTGTTTGACTTTTGAATGCTGCATTTTCCATGACACCTATGCATGAGCCAAAATACTTCAAGACTTTTTTTCCACAGGCAATTCAGGGGAGGGGAGGAGAGGAGCAGACATACAAGAGCAGCTCATTGCTTAATGACTAGAAAAATGTAGAGTAACCTAAGTCACCACTCCCAACAAATGAATGCCTATTTAAATAAATTCTCTCCAGGGAAGCAGCATGGCACATTCCCAAAAGAAGCCAAAAGCCTGGCAATGGGTACTCCTGCATGTGGTAGAACAAGCTTTGGTTCAAGGTCCTATCTATCTCTCCCAATTTCAAAATACTTCATGAAGAAGTTCCCAGATAGTTCTTCTCTCTTCAAGATATGCTTGGAAGAGTTCACATTTGAATTTTTATATATGAAAATCCAAGAAGAATGAGACATCATAAAGATCAAGAAAAGTCTCCCCTCACTTGGAAGGCTAAAGAATTATAATTTGTTATTAATGTGCATTTTTCTTTTTATTAGCCTTGAAGATGAAATCAATAGAAATTGATGACTGAGGAAATTTTGATTCACCAAAGTTAGTTTGTAAATCAGCCCTTTAGAAATTAAATCCTTTCTGTACAGCTTCTACTAACAGTAAGGGGGTATGTAGGACTAACAGCATAACAAGCTGAAAATAAGCTTTTACAGATATTAAAAGAAGATGCCAAGAAAGAGATCTGGACACTTGTCTGAATTCAGATTCTCACTTAGCAATATTCTGAAGGAAACCTAATTAAAGTTTACAGTTGGCTACATTGCATTACCAAGATATTAGAGACTATAAATGTTCTAGGCCCAGGCAAGTGTTTAATTTCTACAAAAAATATTCCACAGCAGAAGTAAACATATTTCTATTTAAGGTAGTGAGCTTGACACCTACTCAAAAGAAAAAAAAAAACAGAGAAGGTAACTGGATGAACAGCAACATAACAGAAATAGAATAGCAATATAATAGAAAATAGTCTGAACATTTCTACTAATTCAAGCCCCATGTTCTGAAACTGAGCACCTGACACCATCTTTAGCAGTCAAGACTGAAATGAGAACAAATTTACAAATCAAGTTTCACTTTCTGCTGAGTGGAGTATAGAACTAAAGATGAGAGTGGAGTGTCAAACATACATTCAATTAACTTCTTTGCCCAAGCAGTTCTCAATTCCAATCTGTCATCTCTCAAGATTCAGGTTATTTTGGGGCGAGTTGTTCTCATTCCTTGCTGCAATGAGTGTAAAGAACTCTGTCCAAATGGAGGAGGAAGGAATTGGCCCATAAAGCTCAAGTCCAGACCATTTATCCATCTGAAGACCACCAGAGTGCTAAGCAACTCTCCAGTCCACCAATTATTCTGGACTAGGTAACCTTGAATTCACTAAAAACTATTAGATAACTCAAAGTTCTGGAGTTAGACATTAATGTCCTGAGCTGAACCCTCCACAATCCGATTTTAGCATACGACTACATGAACCTGTCTAAAGTCTCCTGGAGATACTTAGAAAGTCAAATTTGACCAGGACTGTATTTTCTTTGGTACTGATGCCCCACTTTTCTGTCTAAGTATAATGGTTGGATTACTCACACTGGAAGTAGGAGGCACTGGATTGAAAGTTCGGAACAGTCTGAGGGAACCAAATCTGTGTTTTCCATGTCTTAAGAGAATGACTAACTCCCTGCCTCCAGCCTGATGACTAGCAAGTTTCCAGACTCCTTGCAACATATGATTATAAAGAAATCTCTAATACGATGGAAGTTTAAGTATTTGATGCAAAGTGGAACTGTTCTGAAAATAGATTACTTTCTTTGGACTTCAAAAATCCTTGGGGAGGGGGTGGGGGGGGAGTCTCAACTTACATTAAAAGTAAGAGCTTTAATTTCTGAGATATTGGGGAATAAGAGTGAGAAAAATAATGCTTTACCGTAGGGTTGGATGTAAAGGACATTTGCCAAAATAAACCCTGACAAGGATTTCTTGTGCAATTGGTGCAAACTGGCTCACTGTGCTCATGCACATATATCAGAACCATAGGTGTTAGGTGTCTGTCAGGGGAAATGTCAGTATTGAACTGAATTAGTGCCTCCATTGTTATCACAAGTTTCAAGGATCTCTGCTACAAAGAGCATCCTAAGACCTAAATCTCGCCAGGTACCTTACTGTACTTTACCAAAGTCAGCCTCAAGTTTCACGTTGATCAGCTACATGCATGTGAAAAAACATAACAAATGCCTGTTTTCAGCTCACAGTTCATGCTGAGCCAGCTATTTGATTTTGCTGTCTTAGAATAAAACTTTCAGAGTTGTTCTGTCTGCTTAAAGACAAAAGGCTTATTTATACACAGATTTGATATCTCCAATAGATAGTTGCATTTCCAGAGGGTTGCTATGTTTAGAAATTCAACTGTGTAAATAAAGTGTCTTAAAGAAATCTGGGTCCCTGAATAACATGTTTACAAATAAATCAATGTATTTGTTATGTTCCAGCTGGATATCTTTCACCTGAAGTTGTGCAAAGTAGATCCAATTTTACTTTGTACATCATCAGCAAAATTCTCAGATGAATTTTGGCTGCATGATATTTGCTATGAGTGACAGAAAGAGTGGCAAAAAGAGTTGCTCTGTTTTCAAGAGGAGGTGAAATCTGCAGTTTGCCTGCAACAAGCTACATATTCCAAGTGCCTGCACATCATGTGTTGTCTTTTGCACTGGTAATTAGGAAGTGCAAGTGTGAAACAGAAGAAAGCTACAAACACATGTGCTGCCTCTTTATCAAAAAGTCAGTGCTCTGTGACTCCAATGTTTTAAGTTGTTTTAGACTAAAATAGGAGATTCTCAAATAACATGCATTTGTTAGGCTGCCCATTTCAGAAGTACTCTGTACTGAAACTGAGGCATCTCACACAATTGAAACATACACTAACACACAGAAATTACAGTATGTTAAATACAAAGAACAAGGTTGTGATCTAAAACAATATGAACTTCAAAATTCATGGTTAGTCATGATACACCATATGTCCTCCACCACCTAGCCACAACAGGGTGTCCTTTAATTACTCTGCTAATGTGCTCTTTGTGTCTAAATGCTGGAGGACATATGGTACATTTCACTTGTAACCATGATTTTCATGTCCTTAATGCTTACTGTCAAAATTCAGATGTCCTTTTAAATGTATACGTGTGTATACATTTGAATTCACATGCTGATATTGTCCCTCTATCAGTCTCTACCTCACGGTGCAATGTATTTATGCCCCACTTCAGAAGCACACGGATAAAAGATTGAAATCTATTATATTCTTACTGCACAGACATATTAAAAACAAACAAAACCACATCACCACCTACTTAATGACCTGGAAGAGGGAGGGACAGGCAGCTAAATCACCAGTTACAGAAAAATGACTTTCAGTTCCAAACTTCATGGCTGAGCTTACACAAAGTAATACTAAGTAAATCAACCGTTCTTCTTTATATGTATCAGAGAGCAACTTTGCTATTTATTGCCATGTGCTGATGTCCACTAATGGACAATATTTTTAATTTTTTTTTTCATTTCAAGTTAAAAAGGAAAAAGGTTTAGTCAGTTTCTTCAATTTTTCTGCAAGTGACAGTTCAGATAGGAACCGATGAATGAAAATGCCATTCTGATGTGCCTAATCTATTGTAGGCAGCAATCAGATCTTTGGTATAAACAAGATGCAACACAGGCTTCAGTCTTCCTGCTGAACATGGTATTCCTCATCTTAAAAGGTGTCAGTGTCTAGACAAAGAGGATGACATCCTTTAAAGTGCCTTTGGAAATTAGACAGCGATTCAATGCACCCTGGACTCAGATGGTGGTGATGTGCCTGATGTATGTACAGTCAAGACAATTAAGTTACATTAATCACATTCTGAGTCAATTACAGTTCCAGAGAGATTTGGGATTTGCCTTATGTAGGAAGAAGGCTCATTTTATGTTCCAGTTACAATGAAGAATTTCTCAGGCATCTCCTGTGTTGTTCAGGGGTTTAAATCAGAAACAGCTACCGCAGCAGCCACTGAATTTTCTACAGTGTTTCCTCCAGTCCCCTGTACATTTTAATACGAACTGAAGCCCACAAATACTTCAAATACTGCTGCTCAGACTAAACAGATCAAGATCAAATGTTGTGCTAGAAAACATAGGCTTAAACTACACCATGCCATTTTAAAGGTTAGGAAACTTACAGACTGTTCAGTTTTACAGTAAAGAGTAGTCAGCTAAAAAGCTAGAAATGTAGCTCTCTGATGGGTCAAGTTTACTTTTTCAAGCTTTATGCTGCCTGCTGCTACTTTTAAATAAACCTGCCTTCTGATGCTTGTCTTTGATCTGCAAACAAATATGAAGAGCAGTTCCTCATCTGGAGGATTATGTACAAATTGCAATTCCAGTATTTGGCTTTTCTTACTCTGCATAGCATAAATAAACCCTGATCTAAAACAGTTTCTGGAAAAGATCAAAACAAAACAAAAAAATCTTAGAATGAACCATAGGAAGAGAACTGGCAAACTCAAGGAAACAACTAGCTTCCCCCTCTATAGATGGTTAATATTGGCATTTTTATACTACTGTGAATTCTTATGAGGACTGTCTCTTTTTTTGTTGCTTTTTCTCAACATATGAGCTCCATTTGAGCCAAAGCAGCAAAAGAACTATGGCAGGAGGAGATTAGGTTATTGGGGATTACTTGGGCAAATTCCACACATTCTTATATAAAATAAAAACTCTCTGTAACCATTTATGATTCAGTTTCCTTGAAACTATGCCAACTGAATTATAGCTGTTTGGTACCAATCTGCCGAAATTCATGGGATAAAGCAAAATGTTTACAAGATAATGCAGCTCACTGCACAAGATGGCTAACAGCACACACAGCTAAAGATTCACAGCTATTCAGGAAAAAAGATACAAAGTGCTGTAAACAATTTTCTGTGAAACAGCTTTTAAAACACTGCCCAAGACAGATCAAACCACTAGAGATTATAAAAAATTGTTCAGAAATCACAAGTTCATACTCTCAGTAACTTTCCAATTGGCCAGTATCTTTCTACAATTGCATTCAAAGAAAATACTTCATTTAGGTGGACAAAGAGCTCAGTTTTCCTCTTTACAGCTTCAGAAGATGGGCTGAGCTCAGTACAAGGCCAACCCGTGAGGTCAAATTAATTGCAATTGTCTCCTGTTAAGGTTTGCATACTGGAAAACTGCAGCTATTCTGAATTCATATACAGCACAATGTCTTTTGAAGTGGAAAAATAGAATAAACTATTCTGTGGAGGATGCTTAATCTCAAAAAAATGTAAATAGATGACTTTAAATCAAAGTTTCCTTATGGGAGAACAAGGATTATGCTTATTTTGGCACTGAAACAGTGAGTCAGATTTTGCAGATAAAAATGATCAGCAACAAAACTAAAAGGGAAAATTCAACCATATAATCTTATTATTTAATATTAGTATACCTAGAACTAACAAAAAGTTTTGGTTTAGAAATATGACATTTAACTTCTTAAAATGTTTTAGGTAATGACTCCATAACATAGAACCATACCACTGGCAATCTCTGTCTAAGAATTACTGAAAATTGTCAGTTTCACATTTTCCTAGTATATTCCCATTAACAACTGAGAACGTTCAGTGAGGTGACCATACATATTATAAAGCATGACCAAACAGTTACGTATACAGATCAACCAAATGAACCATGTTTGTTAAAAGGAGACCTAGAAAATGAAATTACGCAGAGTATTTGAGTGTTAGGTTCCTCATTTAAGTCAATTTGATAGTTAAAACAGTTCTATTTATCTTGACTATCTCCATTCAACAAATGACCTATCAATCACCAGCATTAGCTGGTGGCAAGGTTGTTGTCCTTGTGCAGAGTCATGCATTAAACAGATTTGGAAGATAAACTCTTAACTTCTGTCAAAGGTTTCCTCTACCAGAGGGGAAATGCATACTGACTGGACACATTTGGAAGCAATTCTGTCTTGCACTTTTTTGTATCTTGTAACAAACAGCATTTCTTAAGCTACCAACTCTTCAGTGTTCATAATCTCTGTACTTACATTCCATCTAAGAGAAGACTCAAACCAGTGGCATTTGCAATAACCCCAAAAATGCACATTACATTTCAGCTTTCTGAATTGACTATTTGTAAGATTTATTTTAAGTATGAGAAGCTGACACAAACAGTCATACAAGCTTCAGACTTTCCCATTGTTGGCAACATGTAGGCTCCACTTAACAGGACAGAAAAGCACCTTCTTAAACAGCATGCTTTTGTGGCTCAGGCTTGACATTGCATCAGCTGCTGAACAACAATTAGAAGAAATTGCTTGAGCACAGACCTGAGTGGTCACATCTGTATAGACAAAACCAAGCAAAATGATATTTAGATAGGAGAATACCTTCAACTATCAGTCTAGTTACAGTGACAGAAGATTGGATGGTCTATTACACTGAGAAAAAGTGCCTTTCTGCACTAAGGAGTTAAGTTGCAGCTTCCTTCCCTATTCCCTTCTTTTTAGGGGGAGGTTTTAGATTTGGGGTTTGTGGGGTTTTTTGTTTGGTTTATTAAACTGTTTGGTTTGGTTTGGGTTTTTTTGTTGCGTGGTTGGGGTTTTGTATGGTTTTTTTTATTGGTTTGGGTTTTAGTTTCCTTTAACTGATAAACATAAGATTTTTTTTTCTCCTCTCTCTCTTCCATCCAGAAGAAAGAAGTTCTGTTGTGGATGATTTTCATCCAGTTTCTTCATGAAAGAACTATCAAAGAAAGTTACAGCACATATTACTTTTCAGAAGGATTTCAGCAATCCCTAAACCTCCAACAAAGTCTCCTTGAGAAACTAATCTCTCTGTAGTGGTACCAAAATTAAACCATTGTCATCAATGAAATTGGTCAAGAGTAGCTCAAGGATGTTCAGCACACATAATCTATAGAAGTACAGTAACCAATCTTAAAAAACAGAAGAAGGTAGAAGGCTTAATTGTAGATCACAGTCTTTACAGGACCTGTTTATATTTATTTTTGTTTATTCTCATCTTCAAAATATCTTCTAAGCCGCTTGTTTGACATTTAACTTCAAAAATTACTTCTTCGCTGGCAAAAATGATTGTAAAAAGAAAAACAAACTGTTGTTGAGTTGAGCATAAAACTGTTTAGAAACACCACAAATCATATTTCCATACCATTAGGGTAACACCCAGACACTATACAAGCATTTCCATGAGATTACTTCTCTTAACATATGCACTCCTATTTCCACAAGCCCATTCGAATAGAGAAATAAATGTGCATTTTGAAGCCTGAGGCCTATATGTCCCTCTAGATTCCTTGCAGACTTACATAGCTAAAATGACAGACAACATATTTTACAGTTCACTTCCAGCTGTAAGATGCATCTTTTCCAGAAACTACCTGATCTCAGCCATGCACAAAAAAAACCAACCCATCATTGTCTGAGGACTAGTTTATTAGAAACTAGAATAAACTCTTCTTTTGAAAGTATCATAAAAAACATAATAAGACAGCCCATGCCTGTTGCATATTTCCAGTACCAAAGTTCAACAAAAAGCACACCAGATCTTCATGTTGCTTGTTCCACAAGCCATCTATGAAATATTAAATAGGGGCCTTTATTCTCATAGCCCTTGGTGAATTATACCAAGGAACCACTAACCCTCTGTGTTCTCTTTGCCTCCTACAGTTGCATTTCTAGGGAGCAGTAAAACACATTTAGGAAGGCAGGCACAAGCACTGCAGCTTTCACATCACTACAACAGAACTGTTCAACTCATTGCTGTACTACTGAGTGAGGAATGAAGTTATTCAATCCTGCTTAATATAATACCACCTTTGTGAAAGAAGGAAATAAAGATTTTTTTATTGAAATTGAAGCAGAGAAGGGAACAGATGTGATATAAATTTTATTTTGACTGCACACCTCACTTAACAAGCTTTTATACTGGGCAAAAACCTCAAATGGAAGCAGTATACAGATCTGGGCAGGACAGAATATTCAACCACAAAATCCACGTAGTCCACAATCTGCCAACCCATAATTCAGACACTGCCACTTTCATTTAGTTAAAAAATGTGAAACATTCTGCTGAACCAGGAAAAAAAAGCCTTCAAATTCCACAGTAAACTATTTACCAGCACTACGTATTTTCCAGTCAATGAAAAAAGTATGGCTATATTAAAATATCAGTAATATTTGTCTTTGTGAACTTATCCATGGCATTTTACATGCTCTGAGTAGGAATAGGATATATAAAGTGATAAAGTTTACTAATAAATGTGATAAACATTGACCTCCATATTGAGAATCCCTAAAACAACAGGTATCAGTTACAAAGGCTAGAAAATGTCAAAGCTCCAACACTATTACCATGATTTTCACTCCTAGTTTTCTAAGGCCAGAAAGAGAAATCCATTCTAGAGATCTACAGATTTTGAATACTGGTTACACTACAAAAGAATGTGACTTTCTGATTGACAATCAAATTCCTTGCTACTGGTTGCATATGTAGCTTTAAAGTAACAGTATAGAAATTCAAGATTGGAAATAATTTACTACATTCTTAAACAGTGGTGAATACAGTGCACAGTCCCATGATCACCTTGGACATAATGCTATGTAACACAAAGTGGGGATGAATACTATTGGAAACAACATTAGATATCACTGCTTTATACCTCTACATTATTCTTCAGGTTTTATTATGTTGGGGGTTTTTGGTTTGTTTTTCTTTTTTAAATTACCATATCCTAAAATGACAAAGTAAACTTCTTATATATCTTGTTACAAGACACTGAAATTAATTTGTATGCTGTCTTGCTTTCGGTTTGCAGCCACTGGTACCATTTTCTAAGACATGGACACAGTTGTCAACATTATGAGTAGAACTACATGCTGGTAATCTCTGTAATACAAAGGGTTTGTTTAGATGAGGGAAGAAAACAAGGAGAATAAAAACTATTTTCCCATTTGTAGCAAAATAATGCCAAAAATAGGAGGTAGAAATATGAAGAATCCATCCACAGCCCGAGAAGTAAGAGTTGGGTTGAGCAACCCTGAACTTCCAAACTTTACTCAGCTCTGTAGGTGACAGCTATTTAATGAAGCAGCTTTTTAAAAGCACAAAGTGAAAAGTCTGTATTGGGTGTTATTAGTGCATTGAGTCTGCCATGTGATTGATAGAAAGCAATAACTGTTAAATGGTTTCAATCAAATATGATTTGACACGGGTGCTGTCACCTGTATTTAAGTGTTGGTTGCTGATCTGCTATTCGCAGTTGGGGAACATATAGCCAATGTCTGTCAGCCTGAGGTTATCTCTGAACTGTTGTCACCTGAAGTCATGTTTAGACATTGTATCACATGAAATACCTTTTTCTCACTCATCAACACTTTGTATTACAGTGTCAGAACTAGACAGGATATGATACAAACGATCCTGACTACCCATATTGGCTGGGGAGATGTCAAAGCCATTTTGTGGCAATCAAATGAACATATTTACTTACAGATGAAATAACTGAACACATATCTATTATACTTTTGATTCAGTCCTTGTCATTTCTTCAAGAATAAACAAAAGCCTTTATCTTGGACAGCAATGGAGGTACTAAAAGCAATAGCAAAAGAATATTAAGGAAAACAAAACCTGCCTTAAAACTCCATTCAGACTTCATATAATAAGTTACTTGAAAGTGCAAAAAAGAATACTGTTATATTTGTTTCCATGTTAGAAGGCCACAACACAACTTCTATTTTAAATAAAAAGATACCGTAAAAGTTAAATAATTAAGAAAAATTCGCAAGCCTTAGTAATTGGAAGGGTCCCAAAATCCTTTTGTGTTTCATGCTGAGATGCACAGAGAGTTGTTCATATTTAATTGAAAATGTATTAACATTACAATTTCAGAAGATCAAAAATAAAGGGAGTTTCCTGAAAATTTAAACCAGGCTTTCAGTGCTTCCTGTTGTGAAGAAGAAAGATTTATTTTTAATGGAATAAACTGTAGAAAAGAACCTAAAGAGGGCAATTTCTTCATTCTTCAGGGAAGCTGGTGGGAAGTAAAATGGTGTATAATTAGTTTTGGTGGGTTTTCTTTTAGAATATATTTAAAACTTTGTGAAAGTTAATGCTCCCACACAGCTGCATTCAAAGACAAACTTTATCTGAATGGTGTTTTTGCTAATTTTAGATCCGACTAATTTGAATTTACAAATACTAAAGACTATTCCTTTGAAATTCTTGAAAAGGTTTACACTTTCTTTTTCATGTTTTATAACTCTTACTTATTGTAAGATTGCATATTCTTTTAATGTTAATTATTTTTCCTTCTTGATAGATTATGGATATCTATATAGCCTCAAGAGAAGCTCTTGATTATATGTATAAAAACATATATGCAAACTAAAATGTAAAAAAAATAAATGAGCTCAAGATCCTATTTCTGAAAATTAGTCTTTCCAGGTGGATATTTGCAACCAAAGAGAATCCAAGCACAGTCAATTTTAAAAGCACTGCAAATACTCCATTTGTTTTCTTAATTTTTTTCCTTAAAAAAGCTCTCTTATGCCATGTGATACCTGTTAAAAATGAACTTCATAATAACTAGTTACTCATTGGTTTTATCATTTTATTAAAAAGTGCAATCAATGAGACAATTGTAATTGGGAAACATCATGTTTACCAAACTAGGCTTTTACTTTGGTCTCCAATTACCTAAAACTTTAAAAGGTCTAATGCACAAGCCAGTCAGAACATCTTAGATCAATACTGGTAGAGTGAGCAATTGACACTTCTTAGCACCACAAATTAAATGATTACATCAATCATTTTTTCTTTATGATGTAAACAAAGTTATGGCAACAGAACAATGCCACGGGATCAATGTCCCTTCTACAGAAAATGAATTCTTCAATACTTATGCAGCAGCAGGAGATTATTATTGTGCAACAACTGTCTACACCATTTTCTTAATTACAGCAAAAAACATGCTGCTGTTATGAAGATTTACTGAGATTCTTTTACAACACACTTCCTTCAATATCATATTTTTACTGCTTTGGAAGGGGCAGGTCCTGTTGGTTTTTGAGAACCTAATATGAACAGAGAAATATTATTTCATATTGTTTATTTAATAATATCATTGTTTCATGTTTAATTACATTTTTATTATTTAATAATAAGTCTACCCAGGATGCAAAAAGCATGCAGAATGTGATCCACATCGAAGCTGGTCAGCAAAAAAAAAAGCTGAGGTCAAACCAATTTGTTGCTCAGAGTCCTCCACAATCATCTTAGTGGGGGAAGTCTTCAGTGACTCTTCACACATCCAACATCCACACAAGCAGCAGGATGCCACAGAAGGTGCTGTCTGTGATCCCCTCTAAAACCTATGGATGAACCCCATGTATTCATGTTCTTTAGAAAGCTGTGTCAGCATACTTGGCTAAGCATCTAAGGAAAACATATGGTGCACTTTGAATGTATGGTAACAACAAAAGTACACGTTCTCACACCTGTACTACTCATCCATAGCTATTTCATAGAATGGTTTGGGTTGGAAGGGACCTCTGGAGGTCATCTAGTCCAACCCCCCTGCAGTGGGCAGGGACATCCCCAACTAGATCAGCTTGCCCAGAGCCCTGTCAAGCCTCACCTTGAATGCCTCCAGGGATGGGGTCTCAACCACCTCCCTGGGCAACCTGTTCCAATTTCTCCAATGCATTCCCACAGTTCTTTTACCCATGTATCCAGTCCTACTAACTATTGTTTTTCCCACTCCTTCCTTATTCAGAAGTCATCCCTGCAATGGAGACACAGCTGGTCAGTATTTCACCTTTTGCTAATATGTAGGTAGTCCTGATTTTCTCTGCTGCTTGCTGTGAGTGAACTACAAATGCAATGATGCCAGTAATGCCTAACATCATTTCAAGATCCCCCTGCCCAACAAGTCCCAGTTTTGATTTAAGACATATATTTATGCCCTGAAACCGTGGAGCATCAGTAGTATTGACAGGACTTCCATCAACTCAGCAATACTAATTTATTTGTTAATATCATAATATAAAAACAACTTGTTATAAATCTGGGAGACATCAGACTCCAGTTACTTCCTCGTAGTGGCTGTTATGTTATCCATCATCTAAAACCAGTGCTAATTCCTTTTCTAGGTATGCACTCTGGTGAGTCGAGTCTACATGATGTTTCCTCCTTTCTCTGACTAGCCTTCTTGCTTGTAGCTCCTTGTAGAGAGTTTTAACAGGGAGCTCTGGCTTCAGCCATTTCCAGGAAAGCCCATCTTACTGTACTGACTCAGGCTTTGTAAGGCCCAGCCTCCCAGGCCATTCCCTGCCATGGTATACAGCGTCTACCTCTTTTGCTATCTCTAAGCCAGGGGACAGCTTATTGCTGCTTACTGAGCCTGAGAGGTGGATAACCCAGCTATTAGCTTCAGTGGGATGACTATACTGCAAGCTACTATTGGCACTGCAATCTCTCTGATACAAAGAGAAAAAATCACGAGACTTCATACCTCATGTCAGTGTTTTTGCAATCAGGCTTCTTATTTTGCTACATTTCATGTCTGCCAACCACACATTGCCTTTCTAACACCCCTTTCCAAAAAGCATCATCAGCTTAGAAAAGTTGAACACTGGATAGAGAAGACACCAGTTTAGCTCTCTTATATCCATCCATTGTGCTACAGCCTTGATTTACAAGATTATACATGTAAAAATACCATTAAGGTTTATTTCCATGACAGCCACAGCATGATCTGCTGGTGAAACAGGCTTATCCTAAGCACTCTCCTTCTTTAGCCAAACTAATAGCTAGTACCTGAATTCACCATGATAACAGGATACAAGACCACAGTTACCATTGTTAATGTAAAGCTCTCTAGAAAGCACATCTGTCTTGCTAAATCATACATGGTACTATATCATCTTGGCCCTGATAAAATTAGGATTTTAACCTTGGCAGTGGGCCAAAATGAAAGATAGAAATCGAGGAAAAACTCACAAATACTTCTGCAGTGTTTTCCATGATCTATTCAAACAATAGCATGGAAGATGCTATTGGGAAGAACAAATGAATACTAAAGCTCCCAAATCATAAGACAGATGCCAACAACACTTCAGTGCAAGAAAGAAAAGCTAGCAAATTACTGTCTTGAACCAGTAGCCTGTAGATGAAAACCCCCAGCAAGTTATACATTGTACATGGCCTTTGTCATACCTAGTTAAAAAGACTGTGCAAAACTATCACCACTGTAGCCATTTTCAAGGTATTAAAATCATTTATCCTTTCCCCTCATATATCTATAATTTAAATGCATTCTTCATTTAGCTTACAACAGAAAATTAAAGAGTCCACGGGATCACGATTTATCTTGTTTTTCATTTACAAACTCCAGACAAATCATATAGATCCCTGACCTTTTTCACATGTGAAAATTCATAGGGACATTTGAGAATAATGTCCAAATACCTCCATATTTTTCTATGGGTTAATAAGCAGTTTAACATGGTAAAAATACATTGCTGGCTTGCCAAGCATATAATTTAAACAAAATTTCCAAGAACTTATTAAATTAGATACTTATCTCCTAATCAATAAAATAGGAGTCATAGGTTATTTGTGCTTTATGTGAAATAACTAGTAGTTTATATTCAGAGAGATTATGCCAATTTGGATTTTATGCTCCAGAAAAAGGGGTCATGTTACATTTCAGCATTTAGATTACTAGAGTAAGGGAAACAAAATATTTTGATCACATCTCATCCAGCAAATATATCAGATCTCATCCTGTAAAAGTGACAAGTTAAAGCTTCAGCAGAATCAAATTACACTACTCAGGGATATTAGAGAGGCAACTTCCATCACAAATTTCTGCCGTCAACTAATGAGGCACTAGGCTTTGGGACATAGTTGTCTCTACCAGAATACCTACTTTTGTCTTTGGCACTTCAAAATGTGGCTATGTAGCAGGAGATTGGGCCCTTGGGACAAGCACATAATTTCCAGAACTCAGCTGAGACCTCCTGCTTTCTTGATAATGGAGCAGACACACCAAGCAGAGTTGAGCTTAGGAAAAGATTCTTAAAGAGGGTGGCATAATGGAGAGAGATGCCACTTTCAACTCTTTCCCAGGTTGGTTATTGCTTACAAGCAGGAGCTTTTGGAGGTGGCTAATGATAAGTATGACATACATGATTGGGAACATCTGATGTGACTGAGGCTGTGCTGCCCTGCTCTCAACTACAATCCAGTCAGAAGAGATTTTTACTGTGAGCCTTTTCTAACAATTCATAATAAAAAAATGCTATGCTGAAGAAAAGATTCAAAAGCTATCTTAACCTTGAGGTAGTTACATCATCTGAAGCAGCTGACAGATTGGCTCACTGGGTTACACATGCTCTCATATCCCCCCCAAAAAACATTTGGCAACAGTTACAGATGTCCTGAAGCAAGAGTTTCAGTTTATAATGACTCATGTAGTAGCTGCATTCTCAGAAATTAAGTATAGTGTAAGCGATACGGCTATTTTGCCAAAGTGGGGTATAAGCTAAGATGAAACATCCAAGGAATGATCCTATTATGGCCTGGCAGCTGGGTAATTGCAAGAAAAGAAACAAGTGGTTTATGCATCTGAGTCATCATCTACTGAACTAAATTATTTGAATGTGAAGGCAGTGAGAGCTTTCATTAAAGAACAAGTGGGAGAAACGTTCCTAATGTTAGTCCATAAAGATAGGTAAACCAAAACTGGCTGTAGAAATAACAAGTTATATCTAATAACATTAAATAATGAGAAATAAATTTTTTTATATTAAATACAGAGCTGGAATGTCAAAGAACAGTTTCAAAGAAACTGCAGAATAGTTGGTTTAGACAGTGAACCCTGTCTGATTCACCTTTATGGATATGTTAAAAGAATAAATGGTTGTAACTACCATGATGAGGTATTTTAGTTTACCCATTAGACAAAAAAAACCCCACCTTTATCTGCCACAAGTAAGAGTTCTGATCATTCCATTAAAGCTACACAATTTCAGTTCAGGCTTTTTAGCAGTCAATCCAGTCTCGTTTCACTGGTATCTGAAGTTTGCATTGAATGTTATGGGTTTGATATTCCCCAAATCATTCATTTGGGGCAGCTATTAAAGCAGCACAAGCACAGGCCAGATGCTTGCTGCTTGGCATATTTAAGTACTTTGCTAAATTGAGCCTGCATAACAGAAAAGACACTTTTCAATCCAACTCTGCACAATAGAACACAAATATATTTAAATCACATTGGAATTTAAATGCATGCTTATAAAGTTAACCATAGTCCTACAAGTTTTGATGAACAGGGACTTCAAGGAAAGATTCTGAAAAGTTCAACTTACTCAGAGATGCAGCTATATAATTAGATGTCAATCCTCTCAACTCTTGCTGTAGCAGGTTATTGAGTTTTACCTTTCTTAGCCACAGCAAAGCAGTTGGCATAGGTGCCAAAGCTGGACCAGAACCAATGACAATTAGCTAAAAAGCAAGGTATACTTGGCACCAGGCATCATGAACCTGATGGAGCAGGTCCAGAGGAGGGNAAGGTTCACCACAACCACACTTAACAATTAAAACTATCCACTTCTTGTGTACAGTCAACTATCATTTTGAAACAGATGAGACAAAAACATTTTTTCTAAGGGCACAGCATTCTGGAAATTACATTTCATCATTCAAGTGCTGCAGCAAAATTTTAGGGATACCATGATCCTGCAGGTAAGCCTCACAGTTATGCTCTCTCATAAATTCTAAGCATGCTGTGATGTACCCCTTGCCCCCAACTGGTTTGAGCCCATTCAGGCCTGCCACAAGGAAATAAATTAATGTGCGAGAAATGGGTCAACCACAACAGGAAATTAACAGCATGATATAAACTAAACCATCAAAAAAGAGTACAGAAGGAGGAGGTGGCGAAACGTGTCTCCCCACAGCTGACAGACTTGCTGATGATCAAGGTTTCTCCCAGTTGACCTGCTTCACCTTGAAGCAGTCAACATTTCTGGGCTGTGTCATTCATTCCTCACTTAGAGACATGCTATTCTTCAATAAAAATAAAAAACCCGTGTCTCATTCAGGTCTCAGCATTCAAATTCCAACTCATCTTTATCATTTTGTAGTAAATAACATATCACTGTGCATTCACAGACTAGTTACTAGTAGCTATGAATTTTAGCAGCTTATTCTGATGTCACTTAAGACATTTAATGTTACAGGGGACAACTACCAGGGGGTGAAGATGTGATGAAATTGGGTGCATGTACATCACTTGGGTCAACACTTAACCATAATGACTTCACCATTTTTTCATCTCTAGAAGTCTCTGTGCAGGTATCATTACAGCTAGATAACACCTCACTTAATTTTTCATCTTGTTTTCAATGATTCCATTTATCTAGCCTTTTTATAAACAGCCTGTTCCATACTGTAGCTGAAGCTCTTAAACACACATATTTCAGTCTTAGAGCAAATGTAGTAATCATACTGTACTTGAGCATGTTTTGAGACAAGTGACACTGGGCCAGCAGTTTTAATTGCCTTGAGTTGGTGAGAATCAGATATAGCCAAACACTGTCACAGTGTAAATGAAAGTGTAATGGGTATCTGAGATAAACAGAAGCACAAACAACTCAGCTGCAAATGAGCAAAAATCTGTTCATGAGGCAGTCTTATGAAATAGCTGAGCACTTCTGTGCATTGTGTTTGTGCTTGGACTACTAGCAATCAGGTGCATCACCCATTACTGGGAATTACAAACCTGATTGCTCATGTACTGTAGTGAAAATATGCCCCGAAAATAAAAGGCCATCTAAACTAGATTTCACCTCTCTTTCTCAGATTGCTCCAGCTTGTTCCAGAGCTCCCTCCCCGCATTTCATCCCCGCTGGCAATCCTTAGCTTTGACAAGAGTTTTACATTCGTTACTAACAATGCTACTTATCCATAGTGCTAAACACAGCGATGAATTCTGGGCCCCACATGACCATCCCTGTATTGCTGCTGCTGCTGCTGTAGTGTTCCATAATTGGCCTGTCTGTAGGGGGGACCACAGCTTCCCTCTCAAATGATTTTCCTATAAAGTCTCAGCTCTTGCTAATCGCTCCTGACAAATAACTTCCAGTGCTCCAAGGTTCTTATTTCCCATTCTTAGCAGGAATTGGGAAATATACATTTCTGCCTGTTAACATACTAACAAACACTTTGAACATGGGTCACTGATTCAAAAACAGGTCTCTCTTTCAGGCAGCTCCTGCTTCTGCCTGCTCCTGCCACAATCCCCAGTCCCCCTTGCTGGCAGTCATCTCAAACATTTCCTGTAACCATACTATTCTTAACAGGCACAGTCTGAAAATCACTTGGGATCTCCTGGGGCCCCTGGTGCCATAACTGTGCCAACAGCAGAGGGAGCATTAAACTCATTGCCCACGGGAAAGTGTGGGGACTGATACCCATGTTCCTATATCCTTGTATAGGTAGGATGAGCTCATTAGCCTTCTGGCACTCATCCTAGGAGAAGGACAACTCTGATTCCAAACCCGGGCAGATGAAGCTCGTTCAGCCCTGTAAGGCCTTCCAGCTAAGAGGTTAAACCTCCATCCTAAGGACTTCGCTGCCAGCATCCAAGCTTGCTAGGCCCTGGCAGATGAACCTTAGGACTAAAGGGTGGGTCCAGCTCTGCGCATGCTGTGTCTCACCTAAAAAAAAAAATCCATTGCTCAGGCTCGAGGGTGCTATCTGCTATCCTCTTTTTAACAGTGAGCTTGTAAAAGGCACTGATGGGGAGTGTGGATGGAGCCCTCCCTGGATCTTCATTCGCGAAGCCTAGCCACAACGACGACTATTCTTAAACAGCTTTAGCTTCCAGCTACCCTCTAAACACTATTTTAAATCCAAGGAGAGGATATAGCAGCTCTCTATGAAGTTTAAACATCAATATTGCCAGGATAAGAGTCTTCCACAGTAGCAGCAAGTTGGGTCTGTGACTTAGTGAAGCACAGATCCATATTCTCACGTTAAGGAATTTCACTGTGAAGGAAATTGTTCATTTATTACAAAATTACCTTTCTAGTATAATAATTGAATATCTTCCTGCTGGCAATTGATCCAAATATTCAAATAATTCTTAGAATGAACATTATTCTAAATAATATTTTTTTAGTATAGCTAGCTATTTACATGGCCTCCATCACCATAGCATTAGACTATTTAGTCTCTGAATAACTAATTCTAGAACACCTTTCTGGCACAGCATGCTATGCTTTATGGATTGGCAATTTAGGAAAACAGTGAAGATTAACCAAGAAATGAACACCAGACCTGGCATTCATACCTGCCATCTGAGCTCAACTTCAGAAGCTGTTATTTAGAAGCTTTAAAAAAAAAAACAACAAACAAACCCCAAACAAAACCAAAAAACACCACCAAACCAACTACACAAAATCAATCCTCATACTTCAGCGAGAACTATGTTCAAAGTAAGAGCATGCTCTCACAAACTGAGTAGGCTACTGGGTGCTCAGATTTCTGGTATGGGTGGATTATCTAATGCTTTACCAAGCACATGAGTACTACACACCATCATGTGCCTGGATATGCACATGTTATCTGCTTAAAAAGGAGACATTCTCCCCACACTGGGATGTGTTCATTCAAGAAGGAGCTCCAGCACACAATCTGACACACATATGCAATAATGACATGTAGGACATTCATATATAATATGAGATGATATGTTTCATTTCAGTGCCAAGATATGACTTGCAGCCACTTGCGGAATCTCTAAGCTCCCTCAATAAAAGTGACAGCAAAAGTCATGTCCATTTACTGACAAACAAGGGAGGAAACTTTGATCTAAGATAGATTTAATAAACATGTATTATGGTAAAGACCTGAGAAGTTGAGAAAATGAATAGAAATTAAATAAAATTCTTATTTATAATTTTAAATGTATAAGTATTAAGTGGTTTTGTTCAAACTATATAAAAGCTGTACATCAAGTTTGGTGCCTAAGATGGCCACCTGCTCAGTTGAAATTCTAGCATCAATACATTAAATAATTATTCTTCTCTAGAGGTATATATGTAGGGTTTTTTCTGCTTTGATACTTCAGATTAAATGATTTTCAACTACTGCTTTTAACTACAGGATACAATCAAAAGGTGGCAGCATAATTGTCAAGTATTCCTCCCTATACATACTTTTTACTTGATTCATTTTAAAAGTACACACAATTTTCTTGACATCTCTAATAAAGGAATAATTCTCAAGCCTCATTACAGACTTAGATTTTTCATCTATGTTTTGTGCATGTAGGAACACGTTCATATGTATGCAGTGCTATGCTGCTGAGTATGCAATGTAAGAAAGGGTCTTTAACCTTGTATTTACACTCAGTTTTTCTGGGATCAGCTCACTACACAGTCACTACCACTAGCTAATTTAAACAACTTAAACTGACACAATATCTTACAGCAATTTCATGTTGTACCCTGACATGTGTACAAGCATTAGCATGACAGCCAGAGTGTTACAGCTGAAACATAAAAAGGAGCACAGGAATAAAACACTAATTTTCAGGATGTTCTTGTTTTTGACTGCAGATACATAATTCTAGGAGAAGGCTTTTGTTCCAGTCAACAAAAAGTTAGCATTTAAAGAGAAACATTTAACACACAAATGTATGAATCAACAAAAGATTGCATGAGATGCTTTGTCTGCTACTGTCATTCTCTGCATGTGACCAATAATAGAAGCTGGCAAAACTCCAGCAGCTGTGTTTCACTGTCTGCAATTTTGCACAGATGCCCAGTAACATTCTGGACAGCACACATACTATACATAGCCCATAAGAAACCAAGGACAAGAACAATGGGTGGAAAAATAAAGGGCATGTCAAAAAAGCAGGAAGTTTGTAAATAAAATACCTGAATGCTTAAATCTTAACCTATCCTCTTTCTGCATATGCAAAATAATAATGTTTCCCTGCACAGTGAAATCTTCATTGCTTATTTTCTCCGTAGGTTTCAAAGAACATAGAGAAAATGGCAGGCAGCACACAGTATTGATAAGCAGCTCTTCTATACTTTGCTTTCTCCTTATCACTTAATATAAGGCCTTCTGACTTACTCCACACTGTACAGAAGGGACAATCAGCAAATTTGTGCATGGGTTCATCAATAATAGTAATTTTTGTAGTACCCCCATACCTCCCCAGCATTACATTCAGTTAAGCTTCACTGCATTCTGTGAGGTATGGCTAGGCTTCTNAGACCACAAGTGATTTTCAGACTGTGCCTGATTCTGTGAGGTGATGCAGTGGTAAAACAGCAACAACTCCTCCTGACTAGAGAAGCACAACTTCTCCTCCTGTTTACTGAGTGTATCCATCTAGGGCTACATGGGCAAAGCTGGATGGTCTATGAATCCACAGCCTCCAGAGCAAGTGGAACCACTGTTTCCAGTTAGTCCTTTGGCACACCTAGCAAGGATGGAGGAGGACACTCCCTGTTCTGAGTGTGTCGGTAGCAAACATTCCTCCAGGGGTAGGAAAGGTGAGATGCAAGATAGGAGCACTGTCTAGATCACGCAGAGAATGTAAAAACACCAGGTTTTCAAAATAAATAAGCAGGCTGAGCCTAAGCCACTTTCTATCATAGAACAGTTACAGCTGGAAGAGACCTTGAAGATCATCAAGTCCAGCCTTTTTCCTAGCCCTATCACCCCACTAAATGATGCTCCCAGTCGAGATGACAGAACAAATCTTGATGCATATCAAGATGACAGAACAAATCTTGATGCATTCTGTGGCAGATTTCAAGGCCTTACACCAAAAAATTGAAATACTAGGTGACTCATAGATCACTAGCACTTGTTAATGTAGTTAAAATAAAAAGCCTTATTTTAAGAGAAAAATAATAGCATTTAGCTTGATGTTTTCCATGCTTAAAAGCTGTTGCATTACTATAAAAGATATAAAATGTAACACATAACTCCACTTTCAGTTAACTGTTGTAATTTGATGCATCATTCTGGGGATTTTTTCCCTCTTAGCCTTCAGCCAACACTGAAAATGCTCTTGCAGAGGAAACCGAAACCAACATTGGAAGCTGTAGCACACTTAGGAATTAAGTCCTTTATGATGAAATTATACCCATCATGAAAAAACCTGATGTTACACTGATGTTGCTGGAACACAGCTCCCCAAGTTGCTGAACAATGACACATCTATTCCTTCAGCTTAGAAACAAGTTTTGTAACTCTTTTGTGACCGTACATGTCTCAAGCAGGAAAAAAAATAAAGATAATTGCAAACTACAGCGTAAGAAACTATTAAACTAGTAACAAAGAAAACATTGACAGTAAAATTTTGTGGTTTAAAACTGAAATACAGAAGTAGTTAAAATTATAATGGAGCTTATATATGGCATGCTTCTGCTAATAATTTAGAGGTTATAACAGTTATAGAAAAGCACCTGAGTTCCTAGTAATCACTGGCATAAACATCACTATCTAGAAACAAAACACTTGCATACTGCACACATCCCCATCACCTGGGACTTTTAGTACTGGCAGTCATTCACATTCATCATTACCCTACTGCGACTGTGATCCTTTCACACAGTTATCTCCACAGGATCTACCATAATTGAGATAAAGAACATGAAATAGCAACAGAACAGGAAAAGACCATTTGGCCCAAAGCACTCATTTCCCAAATAGTTACCTCAACAAACAGACTAATAAAGCAAACTCCTTTTTCAACTGAAGCTCAAGTTGCTGTAGGAACACAATACACGTAAGAGAAAATAACAAAAGCCATGCACGGTGAAGTCAGTTAACAGCATAGATGGGGTTCCTCCCACAGGCTGCTGACTCTGAAGTAGAGAAGACTATCTTTGAAACAATTCTGTTAAAATAATTGAGTAGGCCAACTTCAGCCTTCCTTTCCCACAAGGCTATAAATCACCATACAATGGGAATAGCTCTCCATAAATTATTCATTCGATAGTTAAGTTCCATATACTACTGTATATTTTGTGCTTTTATCTATATGCCACATATACTAGTTTGTAGAATAGGAAAAACTAGCAGTACATTGTAGACAGTGTAGTAGAGATGGAAAGAAAGTAAGATGACCTCCTCCTAGTTTAGTAGGCAGAACTAGGATGTATTTATTACTAAGAAGTCCATTCAAACAAGAAATGCATAAAAGCCAGAACTGAAGTGACAATCATAAACCAGTTATTTCAGAGTAGCTGAAGAAAAGGATGAAGGGACAGACTCAGATCTGATTCACAGCAAGCAGCAGGATCTAGTTGTACAGCAGCAGATAAGAGTGGAGATGAGAGATGGCAAGCTTTCCTAGAGTTGTGGTGACTGAGAAAAAAATATGTACCAGAGACTAGACAGATAATATATAGCTGGTGATAAGAACCAGAACAGTATGTCAGTTTTTCTATTGGTAAAGTCAAATACCATACAGCCTGCAGATCCACATTACAGCCTGGAATGGATTTACTGTTGTTTATGTTAACTAAATATTAAAAACTGTTATATTTTTTTAAAATCATTATATATCTAAAATAACAAGTTACTGTCCTCTTATTCTTTATGCTGTAACACAACAGCTGTGATAACATTTTCATTTATTTGACACATCAACAAATCATAGTCTCCAGGAACACAACAAAATAAAAGCAAATATAAATAAATAATTGGATTAAATTAGCATATTATACCAGCCATGCTCAATAGAAGAAAAAAATCTGAAGCAATGAATGACAGGAAAAGTGTCCAATCAAAATCATTTACTCAGTGCAGTGCACAGATTTTTGGCAGCTCACTAAAAGGTGAGAGGTGTACAGGTTTTACCAAAAAAATGCTCCCATTTCTCAGGCCCCTGCAACTGGTGCTGACTGCAGGTAGTCCAAACTCCACCCCAGCCACTACACTTCAGAGTTTTATCTTCACCAGCTCTAGCTTTCAAGGTGGCTAAGTGGAATGGAAACACAAGATCCAGAGACTCGAGTGGAATTTGCTCCATCTGAATACAGCAGCAAGGAAGCACCTCAACTGATGTCCTTCATTGCAGTGATACAGGAAGAAAGCCTTAGCCTCTAGCACATAAATATCCTAATACACTGATGTCATTCTCATCCTGTTTCCCAAAGAGAGCACCTGGAATACCCCTTCCTGCCACTCCCCCATCAAGTTGCATTGATTTTAAGAGAGGCTAGAGTTCAGGAACTGTACCACCAGTGCATCTTCTAGGCTGTGTAAGCAACCCTAATGTTACACAGCCAACAAAGAATACACAAACATCTCTACAACTTCACAATTTACTCAAGACTGAAACACATGTTCAGTCTCACCTACAGCACAAAGCAGGGCCTGTTGCACTCTGCAAAAGCTGCAAGCTCCAAATAACTCTGAAAAGATAATCCTAAACAGACCCCATTGCTGTAAACCCCAGCAAGGGGTGAAAATTTATAATTAATGATCACTGTCAATTTAGCATTTCCCATGAGCAATTCCAGAGAGCTGAAGTCTTGACATTGAGAGTTATCAGAATCAATTTAATTAGTGAAAAATGGTTATTCTTAGTATAATGACCACTCTAACTGTTCCTAAAGTACCCAAGGAAACCAGAATTCAGGAGTATTTGAAAGGATATACCTGTTCAGAGACTGATACATGCTATGAAGTGGAGGATGACATAGATGTGGTGCAAGCTAAAAGACTATCAGGAAGGATTACAAAAGGACATACAGTCATAGCATTTCATAATAATTAAGCACCCAGAAACAGTTATCATAGCAATTACTACATATATGATTGATGAAGACTTAAGGTTTTTAAATTATACTCTAAATGATCATACCATGGCAATTCTAGAAGATGGCTGGTCTTTTTGCCATTAAATTAAGGTCCAAAAAGAATGGACTGGGGACAAAAAAAAATCCACAAGCCTATCAGTTGTTTTTTTTAAATAGATAATGCAGGACACAGGAGTTATTCAGGGCTTTAATGAGACTTACTACAAAAAGCAACAACAATAATCCCAAGGCAAAACCTCACCAATTAGGAGACTTTTTATCTTGCATTATGTTTAACTTAGAAACCTTTGCATCCCTGCAGTCTACAAGAAAAAAAAAAATTCTTTACATAGCAGGTTTCAAAGATTGCCTAACAATCAATATTTGGGAAGAGCTACATGAGAAATTTCCCTTGTGATTTAGCAATGACTCCGATTCCCCAAGGTCTATGTTACTGACATTGCTGCAAATGTAGTGCAAGCAATGAAAAATGGAAGCTGCACGTACTGTGCTTTCCCTCTTGCCTTTACTCAAGTCGTAACTCACTCTTGCATATACTGTAATTTAACCTGTGGAGATCCCAGAGGGTGCTGTATAAACACTGTGTGAAAACTTAACCCAATCATTAAAAGACTATAGCATATTTTGCAGATTATTGAACATTTTCCAGTAGATCATTCAGCTGCGCTTTTTTGCATTAAGGCTTTATCTGATTCATAAATTAAGTTTCCATATTAGGCAAATCACCAGAGTACTTTGGCACCTAAAATGAGCCAGGAGCTAAGAAATGAAAGCCATATATGTCAAATTCCCACATGTTTTTTGACAGACCTTAATCTCTCCCTTAGCATGTCCCTTAAGGTGCCATAAGTCACATTATAGAAAATAAATTACACCACTACCAATTATAAATATGGAGCTGGGCAGCTGCTAAAGTTACCCTTTGAAAGACTTTGCTGTCTCTCACAAACAGTGCTCAAGTCTGGCCCTCATTCAGGTCTGATACCTACCACTCAAATCGTTAGCAGGTATTAGCTGTCACATTCCATTAGCCCCACATCACGCTATCTTGCATCATGCCAGCATATAATGTGATTTAATGGAACATGACATATGTGATGTGACGTGATGTGACAGCTACCATTTAAAGGGGAACACACCTATTTTCAAATCAGATGTCCATTATCAATTAAAGCTGCTCTGGTGATGGTCAAACATTTATATGTCAAGCCCAAGTAAAACTAGCCAGCATGTGTTGCCTGTGCTACTGAACTGATGAGCTGGGAATCTGCCAGCTACCCAAATTATCCTTGGGTAATTTGACAGATCCGTAATATAAGCTCTGTGTATCAGTTCCATGTCATATTTGCTCAGTACTATTGAAAGCATGTTTTTGCCATTTTTCTTCTTCATCCATCATAATTAAAACCACCTAAACTGCTGATTACCAAGCTGTAACTTCAGTTCAGTTATCAGCTGCTGTGCTTGGTACATGAAAGAAAAAGAGGACAAAGAGCATTATTCCATAGCTGCAGTGAACAAACTGCTGAGAGCATTGCAAAAATGGTCATTTAACTGACCAGATACAATGTGGAACTAATATGAAAGTTACGAAGAGCAGCATACAGCGCGAGTAATAAAACATTTTTATCCACTTCTGCACAATGATTTTTCTCCCTCAGTAGAGAAAAGACATTAAGTGCCTGATGCTTAAAACCAAAAAAGATTTGCATAGGTGCAATGAGATTGTCATAAATCTGTTGCAGGCAACAGGCTGTGTAATATATGCATAATTCAAAAGGAGAGAGCTTGTAGATGAGTTTAGCATATAAGCAAAATTCAGACACTGTAGTGCAGCAGCTTTACAATGCATAAGGAATGCATATTATCCTTATGCAGATTAATGTATTGACTCTTCATCATTCTATAGTTTAGCCATTAATATTCATGCAAACCCTGTGGGCTGGTCACCTTGCAAGAATGCACAGAGCGGTGGAGGATCAGCCCTGTTTTACGTCAGTGCTTCAGCTCTGGAGACAGTTCTTTGTGCACCACAGTAACATGGCTCCCTAGGAATGAGATGCCTGCAGTTGCTGCTCAGTTGACTGTTTCTGATGATCTTGCTGCTTCTGCAAAAAAAAGGGTAAAGCTGCTGCCTCTAGATTTCCCGATGCAAAAATTGCACTTCAAGGCCGGATGGCAGCTTGAAGGTCACACACGCTGATGCCTCGCATGCCAGAGACAGGAAGCCTAATTTTAGCCCACAAGAAACTAGAGTGCTGATTAGAAAAAATGAGATTCTATAATGCTTCAAAAGCTTTACAGGGGAAAATTATTCTTAGCACAAGATATCCCATCGTACCTACGGTATGCAATGCTTCAAGGATGTCAAAAGAAAAGGTTTCCATAATAAGTGGTTGAAATGAATGAAAAGTAATTACACAATTGTCTGAAACACTACATGTTGAAAGAAACTGTGGATATAATAGGATTATATAGTGATTCTTTACCTTATGATCACCCAGCCTCCTAGGATAATAGGGAAATAAGTAGCAAGCTATGGATTAAAGACATGGGAAATATTTATAGTTCTATTTCCTGGCATGGCATTTTCTACAAAAATCTGCAACATGAACAGTAGACTGCACCATCTTTTCCTTCACAATATATTCCCAGATCTAGTATGATGGCTCCACATGTGTCTGTCTTAATGGAGAGCCTGGTCTCACCTGATTTGTCAGACACCAGCTGACAGGCTGTATGGTGTGTGCCCAGAATGAACTGCAAAGTGCCACTGGTTGTTTCATGAATTAGAGGCCTGGTAACTTCAGAAAGGCAAGTGATTTTATTAAGAGAGGTTGTTTCACTGACAGTCCGTTCCATTCATGATCACACACATTTTCCCTTTTTCCTCTTTGTAGTCTGTATCACTCTCGCAGAATATCCTGCACTTGCTTTCAGAGGAAAACAACACTCTCCTTGCACTTGTTTTTAAAAGTGTGCTTAAGAGAATTCAGTGGCCAGAAGAGAGGGATGGATAGAGAAGGGACATGACCAGCCCCTCACAAATCACTTCAACCACTACTGAGGATTCACACCAGGAATCTTCTGCTGGGTAAAATCATGGGAGAGCTCAGCAGGAGCTTCATGCCTCTGTGGCCAACTCTGCATTCACACCCTGCCTACATCCAGCATACCACTAACCTACTGCATGTGATGAGAACCAAAGATGAAGGTTTTACTTTCCATATCCCTTGTTTTAATAATAAAGTGGCTTTGCAAAAGCCTTTTTTGTCCCTCAGATCCAAAGTTTTCATTTTGCTGTTTGCAGTTACATGTATTGCTTAGCATTCAGATCGTTTTCATTGTGAATAATTTTCAGATCTCAAATAGTTATAAGAATCATTTCTGAACTTCATATAATGCAATTAAAAAATAAGCATAATCAATTCATAAAAGATGCCACAAAGATTACTACCAACATTTCCTCTCTCCCAGACTCCACTTTTTGCCTGTGTCAAAGAATAATGTCAAGATTTGGGTTTAATTTTGTAAGCATTTTGGAGCATATGTTACCAAATGTTTTTTTAATAGAAAAAATAAACATACCATGGAAGGAAGCAATGAAGTTAGTGGAAGCAGTACTCACATTGCAAAGTTTCAATAAAATTATCCTATAGGCACCTGGCCCACCAGATATGATGAAATACCTGTCTGCTTCTATGACGCTTCTAATGTATGTTTGACATGTCATTGGCATAAATTGTAGTCTTTATACTCATTAATCTACAGCACATTTCTATGACATTTTACATGACAATTTTGAACTAAAATTTTGCACCATCTAAATGTCTTTATAGAGTTCTTGAACTGCATTGCAAACAAGCATAGTAGAACTGGCAAAGAAATTAGTGTTGAATTCTTTGGGGGTTATATTGTCATGGTTTGCATCTTCAGGCATAGTTTTGATTTGTTTATAATAATATGTTTACCAATGGGGAATTTCTGTTCCCATCCACATTTTAAAAGTTCACATCAAGGCCAGAAATTTCATTTTGGACTTATGTACTCTATGCTAAGTCCAATTCCTCAAAATCTGGTAGATTTGGAAAGCATTTAAGAATACAAAAAACACCATACTGAGTGAGACCAAAGACCTTTCTAGCACAACATTCTGTCTCCAGCAGTGGCCATAAGTAGGCAAAAGTATAAAAATAGGACAAGTATAAATGATATTTCCCCTAATATTCACCCAGGCTCCAGTTATTTTCAACTTAGGGGCTTCCTGAACCAGATGTGATATCTATGTGTTTAGCTAAACTTCAGTGAATTTCTCCTTCATGAACTTGCCCAGTGTCCCCTTAGACCAATACAAAATTTTAGCATCCATCATTCTTTTGGCAAGAACAACTATTCACTACATGAAATCCATGTCTTTTTATTTGTTTTGAATCTGGCTTCTACTACCTTCATTTGATTTCCCCTGGCTCTCGGACAAGATACTGCGAAGAGAATGTGAACAACTGAGCCTTATCTACACTCTATATGATTTTATAGACTAGTATCTCTGCCTCCATCAGTCCTCTCTTTTCCAGACTGAATGATCCCCATTTATTTAATCATCCATAATACAGAAACTCTTCCACACTTTGCTTATCTCTTTAGACCTTCCATGAAGCCCTTTTCAGTTCTGTTACAGCCTTCTGGAAATTTGGGGGGGGGGGGGGG